>CM002484.1:18829457-18845366 GCA_000325765.3 Leersia perrieri
AACCCCCTCAAAAAAAAATCTACATACTAGAGTGTTCTTTTAGCAATCAAATCCGTACTTTTGTAGTAATATCAATTTGCATCTGGAACAGTAGTGTTCAAAGTACTCCCAATTTTGACCCATACCAACACTAAAATTCTCTAAAGTTGGTCTTAATAGGTACCTACGTTTATTTAAATTATTCAACACAGTAGAGGAAAATTTAAATTGATAAGTAAATGTGGCAGGACGCACAGAATCATGTCCATTGAACTCAAAGAAAGCCTCTGGTCCCTTTTCCTTAAGCATGTGACTGAGACATGTCAAAAGCAAAGAAGTGTGCTTCTTCTTGGCACCAATCTTCTCACAACGCAAGAGGGCAAATATTTTCCGAATGTCCTTGCCACTTATACTGTGTGCACCAATTATCTGAATTAACTCTGCAATTTCAACAACCGTATCATCCCTTTCCTCTACTGAAAACCAATCAAGAAGAAAACTAAGCAGTCCTGCTCTGAAACAAGAAGTTCTGTTTGCAATTGATTGCTTGAGCAACTGCTGCAAAACAAGAAGCCCGAAATGCTGAAGGGAAGTGCTGCTCTGCCAATCAGAAATTGTGGATATTACAAAAAAAAAGCAAAGAAATATAACTGGAAATTATCGGTGGATCATAATCATATCTGCACGAATGACATAGAGTATAGGAGCAAACCTTTTGTAGTATATTCAAAACTAATATAACCACATCTTCATTCTGAAAGTGTAAATCGAAGAAAATTTTGTCAGTATTAAAAAATACACGACTGAAGTAAATGAAACCCAGAAAAGATAGCAACATGTTAATTGGTTCTAACTTCTAAGATATGAAAGTTACTAGCCTTTATTGTTGTTATCTCATTTATCTCGAATTTCCCATCAACCAGCATGCTGAGCAATGAATGTAAGAGTTTCTCATTTGGCAACGATTTGTAGAAATCCAATAGCAAGCTCTGTAGCATTTGATAACCCACACCAACTAGCATTCTAAAGGCAGCCTAAAATATACAAATCAAAGTTGCTAATTTGCTCATCAGATGAGATAATTGCATGAATCACATACATCAATATGATTACCTTGGATGTATCATTTCCTTCAAGTAATAAGGTCAACGTCTCAAGTAAATTAAGGACCAACTGCTCACCAGTTGCCTCATTGAACGTTCCATTCAACAAAGATATAATATGCAGAAAGCATCCTCCATCGCGAAATAGATTTTGATAGTACTAAACAAAATGGAATATAGACTAAGTTTGTCAATATATTGTTAAAAACAAGTATGAAGCAAACACTATTGACATCTTCAACTATTATACACAAAGACATATATTGAAACCTACCACGCGGTCCATCATAATGATTTCTCTCATGCTGACCAGTAGATCAACCAATAACTTTGAGTTAACCTTTTCTTTTTCATGTGCTTCAGTGAAACTCTCTAAATATTTGGAGCATAGCTGTAACTTTGCTGCATGATCTTGTTTTGATGATGGAGGTAGCTGATTAAAGTAAACTGTAAGAATGTTGTAGTTCCAAATGCTAGCAATATCAAAAGATAAAATTTGGAATATGCACAGTTTTACCCTGAATAAAGCAAGAATTTGCTCCAGTACATCCTTGTGGAAGTTCTTTTCTTGGAATAAGTTGAACAAATACTCAATACAGTCAGGATTGTGCAAAATTAGAATTCTTCCATAGCTAGATATGGTGACATATTCCTTAAAGAGGCTCAAAGCTAATTCTATACAAATAACAGCATGCTCAGTTCTCTCTTCTGATGAGCTCATTTCAATATTTTTCATCTGAGAACCATCTCCACCGATGGTAACATCATAACTAGAAAAACTGCCTAAGTTTTGTAGTTTCTTTGCTTGTCGACATGCAGCCTTAAGGACTCCAGTAATTACATCCAAGGATTTGAATGAAACTAGAGTTTGTTCTGTGGCAAGTTGTAGAATAACACGGAAGCTTTTAAGAAGAATGCTGACCACCACAGGATCAGAAATGCAATGTTCAAGAGCATCCAGCAGTGCTGAGCATTCTGGCTACAAAGAGAAAAGGAATAGAAAACAGACCTTTTAGAAGGGGCTTGAAAACCTGACAAAAAAAAACCATAAACTTACAACGTAACATAAGAGAAAAACCAGTACCAGGTTATATTTGTTTTCACTGAGTGTTGCAGCAAACTCCAAGAAGGAAATAGCTTCCAACTGAAGAATGTTAACATCAGATAGGTATAAGCTTTCAGAATCAGTGGTTTCCATATTATTGTTAATGGCATCTTCAGTTTCAATTTCTGTCACACTATGAACTTGAATGTCTTCTACAGAAGACCCAAAGTAGAAACAATTCTCTGAGAATATTAAGTCCCATACACCTTCCTCTCGAAAAGCTGTGAGTAAAGATGGTTTTGAAACAAGAACCCTTCTGAATGTGCGAATCATGTAAAGCTGAAGGGTTTTGGACAAAATCCTGGTGCACAGCATTATACAAGGAACATGCAATTATTCCAAATATGGATGTATGCAATGAACTAAAATGAGAAAACAATCATACCGTGTATAGCAATATTATCTGCATCTTACTAATTCATTGCATGGGTACCAGTTATGGTGTATTTGAGAAGATTACAAGTCAGTGGTGGTAAGAGTTTGTAACACAGGTCCACTTTAGGCACGCAAACTCTGTCCAAATCCAATTTCACCCTGAACCCAATCACAGACTTTTTGCACCTCCAACTTCCAAAGATGGACAAATGACAAACAAATCCTATTCCACTGTGATTTTGGTAGAAATGACAACAGTTTTTACTGCTTGGACTAGGGCCTCGTTTGAATGTGCAGGTTGGCCAAAGAAAACAGTGATTTATACCTCTTTTTTCGTTCGCACGCTTCCCGAATTGCTAAACGGTGCATTTTTTTGCAAAAATATTCTACATGAAAGTTGTTTTCAAAAAGCAAATTAATCCATTTTTCAAATTTAAAATAGCTAATGCTTAATTAATCACATGCTAATGATGTTTCTCGTTTTGCGCGTAAATACTGTTTCCAGTGAACCTTAGCAAACGAACGCAGCCTAGGTCAAGTTCCACTTAGGTGGATATTAACTTAGAATGACGCCATCGATTATGTGTCTATGTCGCAGACAAACCAGTCAAATAGGAGTGAACCATAATCACCATTATGTGTGCAAGTTTGGAAGGTGGGTTGAAAAATGAACAGTTTGACACGAGCAGACTATATTACCTTGGAAATCACCATAATGTCAACCATAATCAGCACTATTTGTACAGTTTGGAAGGTGGGTTTAAAAATGAATGGTTTGACTATGAGCGGAGTTCAAGGGTCAAAGGTGTACTAGTTACTAGAAAAAAAAACACTTTTTACTCCTAGTCATCTTTCCACCATTGCTTAAATAATCAAGCCAATGTGATCTCTGTGGATGGAAGTATGGAACTGTGCATGCATGTACATGTTACTTGTCGGATTATGTGATTTATTTCACTTGTGCTGAGATTATCTACAATCTGGAGATTTTGTGCGAACAGTTGTCCAGTTTTATAACAATAATAATGCATGTTCAACACATGGACAATTGGCTAGTCAATTAATATGGTGGAGTTGGCATTGATTGACATCAGGACAATGAAATGGTAACTTATAAGAAACCCCAATGGTTGGGCATATATGTCTTAGCTTTCAAAAGAACTTCAATGAAGCATCTTAATAATACCAGTATACCACACAGAGCAATACGCACAACAGTTAGTTATTCTAGTGAACATGATATCATAGCAATACATAAAAACAAACTTTTTCTTCAAAAAAAAAACATAACAAACAAACTTACTTTATATGGTTTGGCAATTCAGTTTCGCTAGTACAGGCTTTGATGCACAGGAAAACTGTCATGAGAACCCTTATGATCCATCTCACAGATTGCTCTCGGTATGCTGATGGGATAGATAAAGAGATTTTGTTGCAAGCAATTTCATCAGGACAGTAATTTATATCCTTTGAAGGAATAACAAAAGAGCAAAGTGCACTGCTCAACTTTATGGAGTAGTTGCTCCATTCAGCTATGTCAAGAAAACAAATTGGGCCAGAGGTAGAATCTAATGCAAGTGAACTCCTGGCATTATCCCTTCGCCGATGAAACTCCAGAATCATAAATGCAGGCCAACAAATGCAGTTTGCAAATTTGTGCACACGTCCATTTTCACACAAAATTTGCAGATTGTTGACGTTACCAAATCTGAATAGCAGTCAAGAACCCAACTTGGGAAAAGAACAAGAGCAGTATATATCTATATGATATGTAAATTTAAATGCAATTCTTCAAATTCATTATAAGGTGGAGGTAATAAATCAGTTTGTCCCAATCATATGACCAAGAGAAGACTTAAATTAAAGATTAGCACAGGATATTTAACATTCAGATCTTGCAAAACTAATAAAAGTTAGAGTACAGGATACACCGCCTCACTTAGAATTTCCAAATATAGTATTTGGAGCAGAAGAACTTCACTCCTACAAAAGCAAAGTAACATCAGAACATAAAAGTGAGAAGCAAACTTGCAAGGTGAAAACTAAATGATATGTCTGAATTAATCTAGAAGGTTGTCACTGAAAAGTACCATCACAGATTTAAAATTTTAAAAATTGATCATTGTAAAATCTTTGTGTTATCACAAATCATAAATATTGCTGAAGTGCCAAAAGCATTGAAATATAATTTAATTTATAACAGATTTTCTGCATAAACAAGAACCAGCCAAATCAGTAAACCACTGTATTTACTACTACAAAAGACGCTAGTCCACCTACTCCTATTGCAATTTTTGCAATTTACCCCCTTAACTTCGTAATATTGAAAAACAAAGCTAGAATTGAGATGGATATCCCCTTGTAAAATGAGATTGAGGTGGAAATTTCCTAATAAAAAAGATGGTCACACATTTTATAAAAAAATATACTTTTCGGTTAGTTTAGGAAATAACATTGTATGTTTTAGAAAGCTGCAACTTTATGCTCCACATTCAACCGTTATACTCAAAATATGTCCAAAAATTTAGTTGTGATTTAAATAATTAAAATATATATTCTGGTATTGAATCCTCAATGAAATCACCAAACCTAAAATTTTAAAATTAAGTTATGGCTTGCAATGCAAATACATATAACTTTTATGATTCAGATTTTATATTTGAATATCTTAGAGTGAAAAAAACATATTTAAATCCACTTTCAGAATTTAAAACTTAAAAACATCCAAAACATTTTTTTCTATTGTGCTTTTGTGCATTATGCCACAATTTAATCTTCGATCTAGAAAATTTTCAGTCTATCCTAACAAAATCTATCCACAATATATGTGAGATCTCTAGGCCGTAGGCACACTAAGGAAAACTGGAAATGATAAACAGAAGTGCTCCCAGGTTGTAAAATTTGCACCTTTCATCTTTTGGGATAGATAAATGCTTTGAAACTGAAAATTTACTTGAAGGGAGTCCTAGCCCATCCAATAGAATTTCCAGACCGCCAATGCTTCTAAAATGATTCTGTGCACGGGTTCCAGATATAGTCGATCGCAGAGTGCATAAAGTGATAAAATGAAGCGAAAGATCAGTCCACTGATCTTTCAAATTCAGTCTTTGAGTGACCCGCAAGAGATCTGCAATTCAAGAATAGCCAATATAGTGACATTATAAACTACAGATGGATCCACATGTAAATATCTTAAATATCTTCTAACATGCACTCCCTCTGGTATGTGTTGGCCCAGCTCCAGTGGCGGAGTACGTCGAAAAAAATAGGTGGGTCAAACACGCGAGGTTATGTTAAATTGATAAATATATGACATAATTTACATCAGTCAGGTATCAACATTAGAACTACATAATCACCATAAATGATATATAAGTCTCTTCAAATCTACATTGTTTGACAAACAAACTAGTAATTAAGTAAACACACTACTGCTACATTGCTAATTGCCAATGGGTATTTTTTGAATGAAATTGCTAATGAGTTCATTACTTATTACTACTTGTTACTAATTGCCAATGGGTGTAACTGGGTCAAGTGCCACAGCGTGTCCATACGTAGCTCCGCCTCTGCCCAGCTCCTAGCTAGCTCTCACACTCACGGAAACAGAAACTCCGGTGAGGGAAACACAGCTCACAACTTTTGAGAGCAAGAAGAATATGATGCCTTCTTAACAGGCCACATACATTTTATAATTTCATTTGTTGCTCTGTAAATAGAAACAAAATTCCAACTCTTACATCTTACTACTACCTCTGTCCCAAAATAAAGCTATTTCTAGGATTTAGATTTGTCCCAAAAATATATTTATTTCTACATACTTTTGTACTATTATCCCCATTGTACCCATACCAACCATCTCACACCTCCTACCACATCTTCCTCTTCCCAAGACTTCCAAACATTAATGGAGGGCATTTTGGTCTATATGCCCTCCAAATCAAGCTAGAAATAGCTATATTTTGGGACGGAAGCAGTTGCTTTATTACTGCTTTGCTAATTACAATTGAAAGATTTAAAGAGTTTCTTCTACTAAGATATAGCCAACTTTAATAATCTCTAAACTCTGCAGGTGTTCTGTAATTCCTTTGTCATTAATATCCTCTCCCTTGACATCATGATTTCCTAGCAGACACGCTATTCTTCCAAGTAACCTCTTTTGTTTAAAATTCCTGAATACATACAAATCATTTTTACAGCTTTTGTTCATCGTTATCTTCTGATCAATGCTTCACATAATTTGTTGCCCGTAAATTAAAAAATCATTTAAATTAACCTGACTATATAATACACTACTTGAGATTTTGATAACCCAATAAGTACCACAGAATTAATGTAACATTGTAAGGAATTGAGTGTTTTAACACATTTTTTAAACAAATATGAAAAATATATAAACAATATCAGTTCACTACTAAATTGCGGCTTTACCTACTAGCAAATTGACACCACCAGCTTCCATCACAAGAACAATAGCCCTTTGCTGCCAATGTCGAAGTGTATCAGAAATTGCACTTTCTGAAGTACTTGGAGTGACTGTGGTCAAATGATTCTTTGACGAGGCATACTTAGTGGAATTAAGAAAATGGGGAACCCTTGCAACAGTTGGCTCCAATTTCATGAAGTTTGAAATTATTGTAACTATGTATATGATCATATTTAGCATCATTTTTATATGTTCTACTGCTTGACATGAACTGTTGTCATCTGCACTAAGCAAACTGTTCAATGTTTTGAGCTGGGCAACTGCAGCTGAATACACCAAAAAGAAAGAGATTAGTAAGGATATAATTCCTCAAAACAAAGAAGTCAAGAAAATGACTAATCTAACTAGAGATGTAACTATTTAAATTATAGCAGAATATCGAAAAAAAAATGTCACCAATAGCAAACAAAAGAAGAAATAATCATTTAAAAACAAAGCAGAATAACAAGACTGGAAAAAGAATCCAGACCATGCAAAGAATATATAGTAGAATTGAGTTATCAACAGGTGAAGAATTCCTACCTTTTAGTAGAGAAGTGACCTTCTTAACACCACCATAATAGCTAAATACTCTACAGTTACGCATGGAACGAGTCAAAATTGCCAAGCACTCCAAAACATGTAGCTGTTCATTACTTATACCCAGATCTCCTTGTTGCTCTGAATAGTTTGGAGAGGATTCTGGACTGCTGCCACCTAATAATTCAATACAAGAACAAATATAATCTTATTTATCAAAGTATCCACGAAAAGATATTCTTCTAGATACATTGCTCCCATACTCAAGAATCAAGGAAACACTTGAAGATATTTCTATGGACTTAAAATGGTAACTGCAGAATCTAAATAGTTAAACACACCACAGAAAAAATTTAGAGGAAAAGAACTTGGAAGAGAAACTGGATAATCATCATATGATAGAGACACTTACTTTCTGCGATAATTGACGCTATTATAGAGATCTCTTGAATCAGAATGAGAATGATCTCAGAAGGATGCCCGTGAGAGCATCCTACAACTGTTTCATCGGATCCTAGTTCTTGATCAACAAATTGCATGACATGGTATGGTCCCCAGTCTCTGAATGTTTGTACAAATTGTAAGACAAAAATTTGCAGGGCTTTCTCCTTTTCAGCCTGTAAATTATTACAAAGTGACGCAAGATATAGTGCACCATAACTAGATAATTTCAACTGAATTCTCAGTGCAGTATAAGATAAAAAAATGGTTTACTTATCATACAACATAAAAATAGACAGCTATGGATTATTCTTTCAAAGCATCTAGTGGAATTAAGCATGCAGTTTCGTCACCACGCTTACAGTTTATTTTTACATTTCATAAGAACAAAATTGCTCAATGCAAAAACATGTCTGTTTAGTGTTAAACAGTTTATGAGCGGTTTTAAATTCAAAGTGAACAACACTTGAAAATTGGAGACATCAAGCAGACAAGTTGTTGTATCGGTAGATCCTAAATGATAAGCAGAAATGTTAAAATAGAATCTAGCAAGCTTTCAGGGAAATACCTTATCGAGGGCATTCTCATACTTCTTCCATAGTGTATTTAAGACTCTCTCCTCTGTGCTATCACTGAAACAAAATGAAAAACAATGATTGTGCAGATGTACCACACAAAAAGAAGATAGAGATTTGATTATAGGTTTTATCTATACACCACACAATTACCATATCACAAATAAGATGATGGAACCTGAGATGTTATAGTTTATGAGCCTGGCTAACTAAAATATAGCAATTGTGCAATTGACAACAGCACAACACATCTAAGCATTGCCATAAGCCACATAGCATCCTTCCCTTTAGCACCTATGCAACCTAAAAAATAAGACAAGAAGCTGAAACAATACAATGCACCTCAATATACTGTTTTTTAGCTGTTAACAGGAAAGGCTAATTGGTTGGTTGTCCTTGAAACCAGAAATCCAAAGCTATGTTTAATGTTTTTTGTACCCTTTCTCAACATAAACTCCAATCCCATGGTTGCACGCATGACGCATCAACATGAATCGTACGCACAACCATTTTGACCAGATAGACAAAGTAGATTGGTTTTGCAGGGAATGGACATGGCACATGGCAAGCTAAACAGCCCGGAAAATACTAAATAAATCAGAATATCATATAACTAGCCACTGAACAAGGCCCAAACCACCGCTGGCAAATTCTCAGATTATTCTGGGGGTTTCTAGCAATGATTAGTTGCTTACAATACCATCTACATCCCCCATCCCCCACCAAAATAAAAACTAAATACGCATTTCTGTCAGCACCGCAAATCCCATCCAAAATTCAGAAACAATGGCATGGCACATGGCGCTGCACGCGCCACACAAACAAGCACACCTGACGTATCCAAGTGCGGAAGGCGACCGAATGGATGTGAATGTGATCACGCATGGGTACCTGAAGACGACGCGGGGAGTGGGAGCGTCGTCGAGGTCGGCGGGTGGGAATGAGGCCTCGCCGCCGCCACCGCCGCAGCCGGAGGAGGAGGAGGAGGGCGCGGCGGGCGGGGCAGGCGGCGGCGCCGGCGCCTTGCGGAGGAGGCCCCGCACGATGTTCATGGCCTCCGACCACCCAAGCCTAGCCTCGCATCATCATCATCACCACCACCACCACCGCCCCGAATCCAATCAAATCAATCCAACCGAAATGCGACCTCGATTTGGGAGCAGAGCTGAACGCGATCGCTTGGGGGGATTGCCGCGATGAGATCTCCGATTGGCGAGTGCGCGCGCGCGTTCGTCGAGCTCGCCAAATCGCCTATGTTTAGCCGCGAAATGGAAGGAGAGAATGGAAAGCGAAGGGGAGGACTGAGGAGGGAAGGGGAGGGGTGGGCGATTTGGGAAAGGAAGGAGAAGTTTAGGGGGCTTTCTGCAAAAGCTTCCTCCAATACTTTAGCTATTTCGAGGTGGACGCCTCTCTTGCAGGCTTGCATATTTCTAAATTTACGCCTTACAAGCAGGAAAGCGTATTTTATGTTGGGACGTATTTCCAGTAGCAAATGTAAGGTTTTCTGTTGTACAGGAAGGAAGGATCACATCTGACATCCTACCCCAAACGGTTATATTGTTGGATGGAGTGAGTACTAATATTACATGGCTCAAATCTGAAATTGTCTGAACATACTCCAGTTTATCTATATATAACCGTGGATATAGATATTATCATCTATCAATAAATGTCAGGAAGCAGGATTATCCTTGCTTCCCATGCAAAGAATTCGCTGAAATATTTTTAACTACAGTTGCTTAACAATTGGGAATAGCAGAAATGGAATACTAGAAGTACAGTCATCTCAAGCTTGCCAAAAGAATTGGTGTTCAGCAATCTGAACACCACATGTATAAGGCTCTCATCTGACTTCTCATCAGTTCATCAGCTGTCACCCCTTCGTGACATGAAACTGACCTGAACTGAATTCAGATTCAGAGAGGCCTAGTCCGGCGTCCCGAGGCCCGGCCGCAGAGGAGCGCGTTCTTCGGGATCGGGTTCTCATCCCGCCATGAGTTCGCCGGAGAGTAGACTCGAAGGTAGAACTGTTGGCCGAGGTACTGTCTGGCCCAGCTCTCTGACCTGACATTCCACATACCCACATTGTCCAAAGGCATGTAAAGTGCAGTCCATGACTGAGGGTACACCTGAAAAGTAGAACATGTACGAGCAGGTCATATGAGTTGCCATTTATGGAGCATGTCCTTAGTTATCATAGAACAAGTTCAGATCATGTGCTTCATGTAGTGTCATCATGAGAATATAGATATAACAGTTAAAATTAGTCACAGCGCTCTATGACGAGTAACTCATATGCACTGATAATACCTGCAATGTGTACCGAGCAACTGCGTCCCTAAGGTTGTAGCTCTGGCGACTCGCAGGTGTCCATTGTCCTCCATCCATCCTGATAAGAAATGGTTAATCACCTTTAGTCATTCATATGAACTATTAGTAATCTAAAGACAAGCCTATAATTTGGAAGCATAGCAAGAGAAAACGCACCCGACAACCCAGAATGCGTAGCCGTCAATGTGCCACGATTGCACAAAGTTCTCAGGGTTCTCAAAGATGACTTCAACATAGTCTCGCATGTTGGCTGCCATGACTGCTGTCTGCAGGTAGGCACCACCTCCGGTTGGGTTGTCAGGCATACTTCCCAGAGTGAACACACCCTGAATGTTGTAGAAGTCAGCGACCTTGAGAGGAGTGTCAGCTGGAATGAATGACACACTATTGACTGCATATCGTAGTTTGCCATTTATGCTAGCCCGTGAGTTCGCAAGTCTCATGGTTCTTGTGGTGTTGACAAGACCGTAATGGTATGAGCCCTGAGGGTTTGGCCTTGGTCCACTCGCCGTCAGATTCCACCTGTTTAGAGTTAGAATACAGGGGATTGAGTGAAAAGGAATGTTTCAATCCCTTCAGAGATGTATGCAGGAGTTATTTGGGCAACTTCAGTTTTTCAGTTTGACATGACTACCCAAAATTATACTATTTGAAGTAAGCATAATTAAAGTCACTTATAGTATGGTAAGCCAATATACCATGGACAAGCTTACCTAATTGATCTAGCCTGGTTGAGAGACCAATCAATCTCGATTGTTGGTGCTGCCGGTGGTGGTACCGTAGAAAGCACACCGTTTGAATTGCTGTAGTGGAGGACAGCAGTGGTGGTGAGCACAGGATTGGTGAAACGTGTTGAGACAATAATGTTGTAGTCCTGGGGTGGCTGATCAGCCGTCACGAGGAATGAGTAGGACTGGCCTAGATGGACATCAATCGATGTGTATGTGCTCTGCACGGTGTGTGATCCCTCCACCTCAACCAAGAGCAAGGAATGGCCCTGAATCCTTATGTTCACTGATGTTGCTATGCCCACATTCGATACCCGAAAGCGGTAAGTTCTCCCTGCAACATTACATCAAGCAAGTTTAGTGTAACTCTATATACAATGATGAAATACCTGCCAGGCTGCTAGGTTTCCGTTCTGATTTACTCAGATAAGTTTACCTTGGTCTACCGTAAATCTGTTGCCATTCCAGCCTTGGCCATTGATAAGAAGACCATCAGGGGGTGGAAGGTCATTACCACTGTCTAAAATGCCTTGCAAATCCTGCATAAAATCTAATTTTAGTTTTGCTGGTGCACTAAAGTTGACACAACACACACTGCAAACTACTTGTGTTGACATTTGTGCCTAAAAATATTTATAAAAAAGTGTACATACAGTGTGATTGAGCTTGAACCAGTCACCGGCCAATATCGTGAAATCGCCAGCAGGGGGCGGAAATGGAACTGGGATCCCTGGGCGGCTAAGGACCCTGATACCACCATACCCACCAGCAGCCTTATGAAATGCAAGGGAGGGGAAGTAGTAGTAGCTCCCAATTTGGTCTTTGAACTGCATGATGTAGGTGAAATTGCCACCTGGAGGAATTGGGCAGTTTGTACCATACACACCATCTTGCCATGAGCTCCTCCTCTGCTGAATTCCTTGCCTACAATGTATAAACAGCCAAATAAGTCATAGATATGGGTATTCATTTCCCCGGTCCAAATATAAATTATACATATTCGTTTTTTAAAAAAAGGCATTGATATATGACATACAATGGTGCCAGATCAAGTATCCATGAGAAAAGATTATTTGTAAAATAAACATATTGTACTACTTTATTATTTCTTTCTCGGCCATTTATATATAATGTCGGTTGTCAGGTGTTTTCCAAAAACTCAAATTGGTTCACCAGGGTGGCAACAAGTACACTTTGGCTGACACATCAAGGGAAAAGTAATCCAGCAAACACAGCAATCTGCACATGCTCAACTTGAAGCATGTTAGGCCCCACTGATACAATTAGGCACTAGTTGCACATATGCTCTTTCTATCATGGATCTGTAACCACGAAAGCGAAAGCACAAGCAAAAAAGAAGAAGAAAAAAAGGGGAAAGATGTAAGTCGAGGCTACACACAGTATCAGGTTCTTTTAGTTGAATAAAAGGAGGCGATAAAACATTTTACCCTGGGACAGCTCACACATCAGTGACGTCACAAGCTCTGCACAGCTCTGACAGAATCAAGATCTACACTCGATTGAAACTTTGAAAAAAAAAAAATAACTTTCACTGCCCCGCTTGCATTTTGTATTGGCAAATTGTTTCACATTCAAATTTGCAGAACCCGTTTCAAACTCGCGGTCCCAACAACAGTGCAGCATGTGATGTGGGGAACAATAATGTCAAGGTATTACACCGAAATCAATATCACCACACGGCGCCGATCATGGCATGACATCTACTATACAAATCACACAAATGTGGATATATAATCTGAAAATGAGCCGACCGGCCGGCAACTCTCTGCCAACGGGGCAAGAGTGAAAATGCAACGTACGGAGAGAGACATGCCAGACTTGAAGCAGCAAAGTTAGGTGAGTGGAGTAGATTAGATTACCATGAGAGGAGGAAAGGGGAAGGCAGGTTGTTGAAGACATTGATGATGATGTTGTCGTTGGTGACGGCGTCGATCTGCGGTCCCGGGAACTGCCCGTTGATCATTATCCCCTGAACAACATCACACACAAACACAAACGCCATTAGCAAATGCAGCTCAGCTCAGTACCCCAAGGTCAGTTCTTTCCAAGAACAAGCTGAAGCAGAAGCAAAACAAGAACAAGAAGTTAGTGCAATGCAATGCGTGTATGTGTACCTGTTGTTTGACGCCGAGAGGGTAGATGTCACCGAAGGTGATGTTCCATGTGTAGAACCTGTAAGGGTCATCGCCTCTCACCGCAAGAAGAGAGGAGGCGACGAGCAGGAAGGAGACGAGGCAGAGTGAAATGGATGTGGTGGTGATGGCCTCCATTCTCCTCGTCTCACTCACACCTACCACCACCACTGTACTCTCACTCTCACCACTTTATCACCTCAGCTCAGCTCACATGCCAGCAAGCTGCTGCTACTAGTGGAGTGTGGAGTGTGATGGGGGAGAGCAGGGGTCAAAGAGTGGCAGAGGAGGAAAGGGATCTGAGATGAGATGAGGGATTATAAATGGGGAGGCAGATTTTGCGGTGATGGTGATTGGGTGGTTGGAAGGATGCGCTGCTGCTGCGTGCCTGCGAGATTCATCAATTCGTCGAGCGGCAGCAGCAGCAGCAGGGGAGAGGGTGGTGTTGAGGTGGGCGTGAGTTGTCTGTCACGGGACATGGCCCGCGCGTCCGAGTCGTAGGGATGCCGCGGGAGCGGGAGGAGGGAAGCCGAACCGAACGGGAAATGCTAGGCGTACGCTGAATTTGTGGGTGCTTCGGCTGTTACGCCAGCGACCGACATGCTCGCTCAACCGCAGAAACGCGTCGCCTGGAGAAATTGGCTCCGCGCACCCACCGCAAAATGACCGCGCCCGCGCGAATCCAATGCCAATAGCAATAAAGTGCATTCACGAATTCATCCAGAGGTTTGCAATGTCGATTGAAAACTTTCTCAGAAAAAAAATGTGGATTGGAAACGGCGTTTCAAGCGACGTCCTTTTTCGCTAACTAAAAAGATGCATTTAAGCTGAACAACAATCAAAATTTACATTTTGAGTCTCGTTCTTTTCATATATTAGAGGTACTTGAGTTACTACGGATATGCTTTTTAAGTCGCTAAAGATACTATTTTTAGAAATGGTTTCACGTACAAGTTCTCTAAAATGTTTCTAACAAATATATTTTAAAAATTGAAGTAGTCGTTACTAAATTGTTCCGTTTTCAATTGAACTCTCGTTTAAACTGAATCTAAGCCAGCTCGGCATGTTTGAATTATGTTGAGACCGTAAACCCAATGTAAGCTTTCAAGCACGATTAGCAGCATGAGCATCTAGGTAGCCGAGTATAGAGATGGACTCAAACCGGCCCTAGGTAATCGTCGTCTATTTTAATTCAACCAACGAAACTAAATTTCGGTTGAAGTAAAATAGCCATGGTTACCAACGGACCGGTCCACGCCCATCCTAGTCGAGCGGTACACGTAAAGCAAGGCCAATATATATATATATATATATAGCTTCCGAAGTTCCGATCGCTAGATCTGGATAAACTTGCTCCGGATCCCCTGCCATCGCCGCGCGTAGATCAATGGGTGCCCGTGAGCGTGACGACGACGGAGGCAGCGGCTCGCGCACGGCGTGCACGCCCCCGCGCCATGTGCGTCACACGGCCACGCACATGAAGAGAGACCGGCCGCCATTGGCCCGCCGGATCCTTCCAAGCTGCTCCTCCAATAGTCGTCGGTCACATATTCACATGGCCGCGCGCCAGGGAAAAACACCTTTTGCACTTGCCTGCGGGCAGTGCCGCTTGCGTACTTGCATGCAGCTTCTGCACGGGAGGGATCAAGGCATCAAGCTAGGCCAAAGAGGGATCGAGTTGAGTTAAAAAATGGCAGGCCTGGAAGAAAAGTCATGAGATTCGATCATGATATATACCGACTCCGTCCCAATATATAAGGCCTGTACAAAGCGAGCCCTCAAGCCTGTGGTCTGAGCTGCCACGTTGGATTTAAGGGCTGAAATGCAAAATTCGCAAGGAAGTTGTGACTTGCAGAGGGAACTTGTAGCTTGAGGCTGAGGAGAATCGAAGCCATGGCTGAGGCAAGCGTTGGCGAGCTTGTGGCCTCACGGCGGAGCCCCGTGACGCGTTTTTAGAAGAGAAGAATACCTGTTCGTCGTCGGCTCGCCGTCCAGGTCGCCACCGGTCTCCTCCACGGCGGATCCGTCGAGCACCCGCAGCCTCCTCCGCGCCGGCGAGGGAGGAGAAGGGCCGCCGCCGCCGGCGACAACAGAGAAGGGGAGGAAGAAGCGGC
>CM002484.1:18845466-18879702 GCA_000325765.3 Leersia perrieri
CCGCCGGCGACGGCAGAGAAGGGGAGGGAGAAGCGGCGGCGGCAATGTGAAAGGAGAGATAGGCGAGTGGGAGACCGAGGGGAGAGGGGGAGTGGGGACCCGAGGAGAGGGGGAGGGGACCTATAAAGTGGCATCTGCTGTAGAAGTTGTGACCATAGTAGCCTCATATTACATGACATGTTGAGACCACAGGCAAGTGTGCCTAGGGTTGTATATGCCCTAAGTATTTTTTGGCTCGTCGAGATCTTCGAGATGTTACTTTGACTAATAATATTTGTAAAAATATGCTATTTTAAATTTAAAGGGTCGTATATTATAATAGTTTGTTTAATGATAAATCTAATAGCATTGTTTTTACATGATAATTTATTTTGATTTTTTTATAATTAATAGTCAAATTTTAGAATGTTTGACTTGACTTTTCTAAAATTTATTATATTTTAGGACGGATGAGCAGTATATATGCTGGTGGCCGGCGTACGTCTTTCTGCGGACGAACGGCGAATGATCCGATGATGATACCTCGCTTTGCTCCTACGTATACGTCCTACCACGGTGAGGCCCCGCCTGCTGACGGGATCAGGGGAAGGGCAGGTGTGTGCGCGTCGAGCGAGGAGGGCATCACCGACACGATTTTTACGGTGGAGTGCGTGGAACGCCCGTCACCGACGGGGGCATCAAGGGGTTGAGTTGGGTGGGTTTGGAGTTGGACTTGGCCACTTGGGAGTTAACTCCTCCTGAACCACCTTCGTCGTGTTTCTTTGCGGTGGAAAAAACGCGTGCAGAACATACATATATCACAAACCGACACTCAGGTTAACTCGTGCATATAGTAGTACTATAGAGTACTACATTTCCTATATATGCTACTGACTTATGGAAAACATTAGTGTTGTACGCTAATTTTTAACCTTTCTATTTTGCTTTTTGATTCGTGCTCTGTCTCTGTCCGATTGTCACTGATGTAAACTGTCAGGTTTACAGATAAAACATACCTCACATCATACGATCATATACAGATATGATATAGCTTCATGTATACGATCTATTTTCACAAATAAACAAATAAATCTATAAGATACTAAGGAAAATATCCTCATGGGTTGATGACTACGAATTCCAATTAAGAGAGAATTAGGTCTTTCCTCAGAGTTCGATGTCTCCGAATCTTACTTGGAGATACGTATAACCCTCGGAATAAAGGGAGGACCCCCGAGGGGTTCGAGGGAGATCGAATCAGGCCACCAACACATCCATCATTGACTACGAAGCCGGAGGACGTGAAGCCAACTCATGGAGATAGCTAGTCGAACCCCTCAGTTACAATCTCGTTGACATCACTAGATTCATCTGTTTCACTGTACTATGTGGATTTTCCATATAAATTGGATCAAGGCATTACTCGCTCAATGGTCTGAACAATTATAATTCATGTCTCTCTATGTTAATGATGTCGTTTTGCGTAAATCGTTACATCAATATACTCCAATACCTCCGGTCTACGAGTATCACCCGTCGACACAAACCACTCTCGAAGTTCGACAAAGAACACCCTAGTAATACTACTGTCGTATTTTCTCTCGCTTTTCAAGTCTGAACCAGCAAATACCTAAACTTTAAGGGGAAGGGACGATGAAATAGGAGGTACGACCATGGGCAATAAGGTATTGGTCGCGATGTTGGAGTCGAAGAACAAACAAGAGGTGAAGGGCTGGCATTGGAGATGAGAGCATCAAATATGTAGTGTTAGGAAGCGAGTTGGGACAAGCCGTTAGAGACAGGGAAGAAGGCAAGGCGGGGCCATCCCATTGCCGCCCAGAGAGAGGAGAAAGAAGGCAGAAGACCAGTAGTGTAGGGATCATTAGCATCATCAGTGGTTTCTAACACCGAACCGAGGTGGTGACGCACTCGGGTTCCATGCAAAAATTGCTGCTGCTATACATGGAGTGACTGGGTTCGTCATACAGGCCAAACAACTCCGACCCATTGGGGTAAGTCTCCAGACATCCCATGGCCACATTCACAAGTGGACAAAGCTTCGGAATCAAGCCCACCTACATTCCATCTGAAAAAGCAACCCAAATAGACTCTCGTCCACAAAAAAGCCCAATTACACAACAAATCCACCGCCCAAAGTGGCCCATAAAGCCCACACATTCTAGGTTTCCCGTTTCCTCTCCCACCGCGGCAGTTCCCCTCGCCGCCGCCGCCATAGAAGCTATAAGTACTCTCCTATCCCACAATCCTCTCTCATCGCACTAGGGTTCCAAGGATCCGGCGCCGCCGCCTCGTCGTAGATTTCGTTTCCTTCCTGTTTGTCTTTGAATTCATTAGTTCTCGTAGATTGATTGATATATATTTTTCTGTTTCTATTGTTTCTTGCTTTCAATCGTCCTCTCTTGTTCTTGTTAAAGTTGGGGGCACCAATATCTCCATGGTGCCATCATCTCTCCAAGAAGGGGATAGATCGACGCGTCAAGAAATCGTTTCTGTTGCCATGGCTTCAGTAGGCAATACGATTGTTGCTTGCGCACATCTTCCTTTCTTGATGCAGATTGGTTTTACTTTTTATTTGTTTAAATCTCATGTGTTCTTCTTGCACGGTGCTAACCCCGGGCTTGTCGGATTGAAATTCCCCTGAAGAAGGAAGCCCCAATGCCTGTGCTAGATCCACACTGCCATTCAGTGTTGCAGATCTTGATGCTTCGCGCGTGTGATTGATCTGTGTCAACGTAATGGATACATTTCAAAATCATGTCTTTGTGATTAAAATTTTTTTGGGGGGATTGATTGCTAATGGCAGTGATTTGACATTACCCGCGCTTCTGATTTATCCGTGAAGCAAAGGGAAAAATAATGGTTGAATTTCTTAATATGAGCCATTCATTCAGCTATCATATTTCCCCTTTAACTAGTTTTTTAGATTTATTTCAGTCTTAGTAGATTTGGCCTGGCAGTGATGATACAAACATTCAGCTTTAAACGCCAGTTCTGCTTCTGATAATTCATGACAGATAAAGCTGATATAGATCTGAGCCAAATGCATACTAGTATTTGCATTGCATTTATCAAAAAAAATCACGCATTGCATTTAACATCATATTTGTTTGTACATCATCCAATAAACTTGCCCATGATGAGCTGCCCAATGTTTAGAGGGTGCAGTTGGCTCAAGTTCCTGTTTATCAGGAAGAACCTACTTGTAGCTGCTGCATTCACATGATATTGATGGGCTTCCTGAGGTCATTCATAGATATGATACATGATTTACTCATCAATTAAATTCATTTTTGTAGTTTCAATGATTTTCCCAATTAAACTTTACCGAGTTTAACTATCCTTACGCAAGCTAAGTTTCTGATTTGCGGGGAGGCTGAAAAAGCTCGGAGATTGTGTGTTGACATCAGCTTCGTCTCTTTGTTTCTGTGAGATGGGAGTTAAATGACAGCACGAAATTCCTTTCCATGCTCGTAGCATAATCCCTCTGTTCATTTTTGTTCGGTTATTTGGCGTTTGCTGAACGTTTCACTGATTGATTGATTAAAAATACCAGGCAAATTGGTTAATAATCCTCTCAATGATTCAATGGCAACTTTTAAGAACAATTTTGACAACTACAATGGACAATTTATCTGCATAAACCTTTCATAAATTCCTAAAATTTGTCAAACACAGAAAGAACTTTTCTGGCCTGTTCATCTTATGAATGATAATTAGTATCACTGTCATGGATTTCAAAAACCGCACTGTAAATGCAGGATTTGATAAATCATGGACTGCAAGATTTGCACATATATCATGGTAATCCTTGTAAATGCAGGATTGCAAATACTGTACTTCCATGGCTCATCCTTCAGAGCAGGATTGCAAGATCTGTACTGCCATGAATCGTTTCTTGGCAATATTGGGAATTGTGTGGCACACTACCGCCGAAATTTGCACGAAAAATACTTCAGAGCAGGATATACTACCAGGTGCACGAATACTAGTATCGTCAAATGTTGTGTAGGACAATGAGACAATCCTAAGCTTCCATTTTCAGGACAACCGAGACCAGCGGCGTGTGTCATACGGGATGATCATGGTAGGTTCAGTGCGGCTACGGCTTGCTGGTTTGAACGCTGCCTAGATGTTTTATCTGTCGAAGCTCAGGCCTGCTGTGAAGGTCTGAAATTTGCTGTTCAGTCAGGTACTCGTAAGGTGCCTGGATTGTCTGGAACCGATCAATCTGTGGAAGAAGAGAGATGTGCAGCGTTCAGTTATTGATCATTGGCTGAATGAGATTCATTTGTTGGGGCTTGGTCTGCTAGATTTTATCTTTGCTTATATTCCCCGAACTTGTAATAAGGTAGCTCATGTGTTAGCTAAACAAGTGTCCAGTGTACACCGAATGGAGGTGTGGCATGTAACTCCTTCGTGTGTAGAGGACCTCGTCCTGGTTGAGGCCGAGGCCGGTTGATTTTAATGAGAAGTAAGACCTTCATAAAAAAAAAAAACTTTAAGTTGCAGCCTGCCACAACTGAAACTAAAGATTGGTTGAGTTATGCCAAATGAACCAAAATAATTTATGGGTAAGAAAAATTCCATATCACTTGCAGTTTAAAAGCCAATATGAAGGAATAAATTACGATTCAAAACCCGCTGAAAAACTCCAAAATCAAGGTTTTGGGTTTTTGGCTACGGTTGATAGGCAATTTCCTTATAAGGTGGCAATCTCAAAACAAGATGTTCCACAACAGTAAATTTGTCCCTGAAGCCTGTCTCAGGGCTTCAGAAGTTCATTCTAGTATCAACTGATTCCTCTGAGACTGATTTTGACAAAAGACTAATCTACGGCAAACTCTTTAATTCCAAAAACTTGCAATTAAAAGGCAGAGGTGTGACAGATCCGTCAATAAGGCTCAGCACAGAAAAGAGAACAAACATTTTACTGCTCATCAGAACCAAATTACAGTCTCACTACCAAATCACCATCTTTGCTGTTCTAAACCTTTATCTGCATAAACCTTTCATAAATTCTTAAAATTTGTCAAAATACAAACAAAGAACGAAGGACGGCATTTCTGGTCTGTCTATCTTATGAATGATAATTAGTATCACTGTCATGGATTTCAAAATCTGCACTGTAGTAGGTTTTGATATATCATGGACAGCAAGATTTGCACTATATCATGGTAATTCCAGTAATTGCGGGATTGCAATAACTGTACTGCCATGGATCATCCTTTTCTTGGCACTATTGGGGAATTTTGTGGCACACTACTGCAGAATTTTGCACGAAACTACTACTTCAGAGCAGGATATACCCTCAGGTGCACGAATACTAGTATCGTCAAACGTGGTGTAGGACAATGATCCTAAACTTTCATTTTCAGGATAACCGAGACAACTCAACTGTAAGTTGCAGCCTGCCAGTCTGCCACAACTGAAACTAAATATTGGTTAAGTTATGCCAAAGGAACCAAAATAATTTAATTTATGGGTAAGAAAAATTCCATATCACTTGCAGTTTAAAAGCCAATACTGAGGAATAAACTACGATTCAAAACCCGCTGAACTACTCCAAGTTTAAGTTTCAAAATCAAGGTTTTGGGCTTTTGGCTACGGTTGATAGGCAATTTCCTTGTAAGGTGGCAATCTCAAAACAAGATCTTCCGCAACAGTAAATTTGTACCCTGAAGCCTGTCTCAGCCTCTCAGGACTTCAGAAGTTCATTATGGGTATTCATTGTAGTATCAAATTGATTCCTCTGGTACTGATTTTGGCAAAAGACTAAACTACGGAAAACTCTTTAATTCCCAAAACTTGCAATTAAAAGGCAGAGGTGTGACAGATCCGACAATAAGGCTCAGCACAGAAAAGAGAACCAACATTTTTACTGCTCATCAGAACCAAATTACAGTCTCACTACCAAATCATCATCATCTCTTTGCTGTTCAAATTTATGTGTTCCATTGATGCTCTTCAGATGGCAGCAGCGGCAGCGACGACATGAACTGCTGCATCTCGAGGCTGAAGTCGTCGTCGGTGACGACGGACGACGGCCCCGGAGACGGAGCCGACGACCCGGCGCCGGCGGCGAACCATTCCCCCGGGATTGAGCCCGGGTTGATCCCGAACATGCCGGAGATGTCCTCCTCCACCGCGCTCGCCGCCTTCCTCTTGGAGGGTTTCACGTCATCTGTATCAGTTATTCAGTTTACCCAATGCAAACAATATATGAGGTCGATTGATCGCCGTTTTTGTCATGAACTTACGATGAATCAGAATCACCCTATGCTATATACGTTTGATACGAGATGAAATTATCGGTATCAGTTGTTATATTGTTACTTGTGTGTGCAAAGTTTGACTGTCTTTTTTTTAATCTGAATGACTTTTTTTTATTTGGACATGTAAAATAAATGGAGTATAAAATTTAGTCAGTTTTTGGTATTGACAAATTTCTTTTGGCAACAAATGTGTGTGATCGGTTCATTTTGATAGCAAACCACACTTTATCAAAACAATATTTAGAAGTGCTAATACTGTTAGGGGCATATTTTAACTTGAAAGCAAAATAGCCCTGAGTTTGATTTGAGAAGAGAGAATGCACGACTGACCGAAGACGAAGTCCCATCTCCCGCCAAAATGCGGGTCCTCTTCTCCGGGTGGATACTGAGACGTGACGTCACTATCGCCGCCGCCGCCGCCATGGATCACGATCCTCGAGCTCGGCTCCCGGTACATCAGCTCGGGCATGGACCCCACCCTAAGCATCGCCGTGTTGGGCCGCGGCGCCGGCGGCGGCAAAAGGCCATCATCGCCGAGCAGCAGCAGCGAATCGAGCAGCCCGTCATCATCGCCGCCACCGCCGCCGCTCGCCACCGTGATCTCAAACTGATTCGAATGGATCTCCCTCGCCGGCCTCGTCGGCAGCGGCGGCAACCCCGACGACACAAACCCACCGCCACCGCCATGGCCGGCGGCGTCGTGGTGGAACGCCGGCTGCTGCTGATTATTGGCGAGGTGGAGGAGGCTCATCTGGTTCAGAAGCGGGTAATTCTGGTTGATCACCGGCGATCCCAATCCCGACGCCGTCGCCGGCGACGGAAAGGCGAAAGGGCTGCTGCTGATGTCGAGGAGAAGCGACGGCGGGATGCAGACATTGCCGTCACCATCGACGGCGGGGGCGGAGGAGAGGTTGGCATTCTGCGCGCGGAGTTCAGCAATCTCCCTCTCCACCTCCGGCGGGTAAACCGCCATGCCGGCACGCACCCGCCGTTTCATCCTCGTGTTCCAGTAATTCTTGATCTCATTATCCGTCCTCCCCCGCAACTATAACCAACCAACCAAACAAACACCAAACACACCTCAACCAAATCAAATCAAAATAAAATCACTCAAATTGAATTCAAATATGTATAAATTTTAGTTGGCTTACGTAGGAGGAGATGCGAGCCCACTTGTTGCCGAGGAGGGCGTGGAGGCGGAGGATGGTGCGTTCCTCAAGTGGGGAAAAAGGGCCCTTACGAAGGTTGGGTCGGAGGTGGTTAGCCCACCGGAGACGGCAGCTCTTGCCGCAGCGCTGCAGCCCGGTCTCTCGCCTCACCGCGTTCCAGTTCCCTTCGCCGTGCCGTCGAACGTGCTCCACCAGCAGCTTGTCTTCTCCCTGCGTCCATGGCCCCTTCTTCAATCCACCACCTCCTTCTCCTCCACTCCTCGCCATTAATTGTAGATGATTGTACTGATCCTCTCCTCCCCTTCTCTCACCTCGGAGAAGAGGAGAGAGAGAATTTATAAGCAACCAACCAAACTTGATTGATTGATCTGAGCGATCTCCTATTGCAATTGGCAATTTTGAGCCAAGAACCAATCGAATAAATAGAATCGAAATGGCTTTATGTATATTAGTCTTTTCTTCTTTTTCTAACTAGTCGATTGACGAGGGGATCGTCGTCGTCGTCGTCGTCGCCGCCGCGGCGAGCAGCGACGGCGATCGAGGAGGAGGGTGGGTTGATGATGATTGAGCTAGGGCCTTTCTCTGGCGTGGAGGAGAAAGACAAAGGGGGAGGAGAGGGGGGGAGGGAGGTGATGGTAATGGCGGGAGAGAACTGCCGGATCGCTCCCGCCATTCGCTCGCCGCCATGCGCCCATGCATATGCTCTCTCTCTCTCTCGTAGTCTCGCCTCCTAATCTCCCGCGCTTTTCTATTCTTGCTCGCGCCATGGTGGACTCTTCCAGCTGTGTACGGCGTGATCATTTGCTTATCCTTTTATGTTGTTGGCTATGTTTAGGGAAAGATCCTTGTTTGGGGTTTTCCATGCTAGTGTTTGCGATTTGGACTGGTCTTGAATTAATGATTCATGCTATGCTAGTCTATGGTTCAGTGACTTCAGTCCATCAAGCACAGCCCCAAGATTTACACATTAGGCTCATCTAAGACCCGGCTTTGGAGGTAAATTTTGACTGTAGCTTATAAGAGTCAAAGACTAGTGAATGAGCGAGAAAGTAAATTTTAATACTTCTAATTAGTGTTCAAACATCCGATGTGACAGGCACTAACAAAAGTTGATATATCCAAACATGATCTAATTTTGTGGATAGATGTCTTTAGAATTTTTAATACAGTAGTAAGAAACCAAACACATTTAATTTTTGTCCAGCAGCAGCACTATCGGTCGGCGCTCGCACGCACGGCCCCCTCGTGACGTGACGTTTTCAATTCCCCTCTCTATTTCGTCAATGTGCAACAGCCGGGAGTAATTAGGAGGTCGTGCTACTGCGGCGGCGGTCGGCATGGGCTGGAGGAGAGGGGACGGCGGCGGCGGCGTGGCGAGGAGATGGGTCCTGCTCCTCTGCGCCGGCAGCTTCTCCCTCGGCCTCCTCTTCACTGGCAGGTACTACATTTCGGGGCTCGTTGCTCAGGCAGACGGCACCGGCCACGGCCAGCTCTAGGATTCGATTTCGTGGCTCATTCTGCGGGATTGCTGCTCTGTTAATTAGCTCCGGATTGTTGGAGTACTGGTGTTGGGGGCCAGCCGAGATCTGTGCCTTTTGCTGTTGCAATTCCTGGGTTTTAGGGGAGGGGATTAATGTAGCATGTAGCCTGTAGGTATTGAGATTTGGGCGTTTTCTTGCTCAAGGGATTTGTTTCATCGATTCGAAAGTTCTTTCCAGCATGTGGACACTGCCTGAGGTTACTGAGGTTGCCAGGCCAAATGAAAGGAGAGACAAGCAGCATGAGCTTACTGCTCGAGACTGTAATTCTGCTAAGGTATACGACTATATGCTATTCCCAAAGTGCAAGTAATTCCTGTGAGTAGTTGCATGTATGACATAGTGGTGAACGAATTGAAGGATGATCTGTCTAGTGTACTCTTTGCACACTATCATATAGCACACTGATGTAAAGGCCGGAATGAATTCCATCATCTAAAAATAGCACACTGATGTAAGTCTATGCAAATTTCTGATTTCATGCCGGTGTGTCACCAGGCTAATGCAAAACGAGATTATAGAGACATCCTGCAGGGTCAAGATGCCAATCATGCTGTACAGTATGTTATCGCACTGATGTTTTTTTTTCCTCTTCTCTTTGGTCTGTTCCAGTAAGCATAATGGTAGTTTTTTTAATTCAACTGAAATCTAAAATGGCTCCTTCATGCAGAACTTTGGATAAGACAATAGCAAACTTGGAGACAGAACTTTCGGCTGCTAGAGCTCTGCAAGAATCATTTCTCAACGGTACTCCAGTTTCAGAAGGGTATAAGGCTTCTGACACTATGGGAAGGCGGAAATATTTTATGGTCATAGGCATCAATACTGCTTTTAGCAGTCGAAAGAGAAGGGATTCTATCCGTAACACATGGATGCCTCAAGGTTTTCGCCCTCAAGTGTTTGGATTTTTCTTCATTTGTTCTGGATCCTTGTAATATGGAGTTTTAATGTTGGCTAACAATGGAAACAGGATTAAAGAGAAGAAAGCTAGAAGAGAAGGGGATCATAATCCGTTTTGTTATTGGTCACAGGTGTGGAATATCTCTATTTTTTACATGTGTGCTGCCAATCTACATTTCATTAAGTTTTCTCCATCAACTCCATTAATCTGTTGACTGTGCACTTGCCACACTTTGGGCCTTTTCATATGAAATATAGTCCAATCCGTTGTGTTAGCCTTGATGTGGGGTGGAATCAAGGCCTCAAGGGTAAAGAAATCCTAGACTATCTTCCAATAAACACATTTTGCATCACGGCACAGAATGCGTAAATGAAATACACCTAGCAATTCAATACATTTTGGACTCTATTCTTTATTAGCATTCAAATTCATAAATCGTCTAATCATTTCACATCGACTAAGGATGCACAGGCTGGGAAGAAACCCTTTTATGCTATCAACAGTACAGTCATTTTTTTCAATTTTTTATTGGGGAGACATGGATCATCAAGAATGTAAATGTGAGTTATGTTGTTTGCAGTGCTATTTCAGGTGGAATTGTGGATAGAGCAATCAAGGCGGAGGAAAGAAAACATGGAGATTTCATGAGACTAGTAATATTATGTTTATGTGGTTTACTAAGAACTATAAGCTGCTCCCTTTACCTTTCGAACTCATGCCGGAGTACTTTTGAAGTTTGAACTTCATGCCTTTTTTGTGCCTAACGTCAATCTTGTCCACTTTTTTCAGGACCATGTTGAAGGATACCTTGAATTGTCTGGTAAAACCAAGACATACTTTGTTACAGCTGTTTCTTTATGGGATGCTGACTTCTATGTGAAGGTTGATGATGATGTGCATGTTAATATAGGTAAGATTTGTATGTGAACATATGCCATTTTTAATCCGTAAGGTTGTGCAAATTAATCTAAGCCTGACTATCATGTCCGTTCCTAAAAATCTTAATATATTCCTTTGTTCTCAACGTCACTGTCAATTTTAATACAACTCTTGCGAAAGGGCCAAGTGCTTATAGGCTGATCTGATTTCAAGTCTGAGTCCGATGCTGTCTAGTGTGTGTATTTCCTTAGGAAAGGGGAAAGCTCTGTCAAGTCTGGGCCTTTGTATGTGAGAAATGTGCTTGCTTAGCAACATTCTGTTTATAACATGAAATTGTTAAATTGCAGCAACACTTGGACAAATTTTATCAAAACATGTTAATAAGCCTAGAGTATATATTGGTTGCATGAAGTCTGGTCCCGTCTTATCTGACAAGTAAGTAAAAAGAAGATATAATGTTCTATCCTTGTTTCTTCATCATGCTTTTCCTGGTGGTTAATATGCAATTATAACTGTTCAGAGAGATGAGGTACTATGAACCTGAGCATTGGAAATTTGGTGATCAGTATTTCCGGCATGCAACTGGTCAATTGTACGCGATTTCAAAAGATTTGGCAACTTACATATCTATGAACAAGTGAGCTAGCATCTGAACTAATTTATTTGTACCTACTGTTTTAATTGTACTTCATTCTTGTTAATGCTAACACTATTGCTAATTCAATAATGCCAGGCGTGTTTTGCATAAGTACATCAATGAGGATGTGTCTTTGGGAGCTTGGTTCATAGGATTAGATGTTGAGCATATTGATGAGCGCCGACTTTGTTGTGGCACTCCACCTGGTAAGGCTACATTATTTTGCAATCTCTCTCAGTTCAGAATGGTTGCGTAGTTTGCCTGAGGATTTACATTGCTTGCTCTAATACTTGAACCCAAATCTATACTTGATAATAGAACTGATAAAACAACACCTATAATTCACGCATTAATGTCTTTTGTACGACTTTGTTGAAATCATGTCTTGGTCGCAGATTGTGAGTGGAAAGCTCAGGCAGGAAATACCTGCGCAGCGTCATTCGATTGGAAATGCAGCGGCATATGCAACTCCGTGGAGAACATCCAGGGAGTGCACAATAGATGCGGAGAAAGTGAGCAGTCTCTATGGATTTCTTCTTTCTAAGCAAAGCCAGCTCACAGCTTGTGCAGAAAATGCCATAGATTCATCTTGTAGACTTGTAGCAACATAGTCAAAGTTAGGTTCAATTTTGTGATTGGGCATCAGCATACACTGATACATCAACTATGCAGATCGTGATTTTACTGAGCCTGCTGGTGATAGTTGAGGGTACATAGGCCGATCCATTCTTTTGTGATGCCCAGCTGATCGATTCTTTCTCATGTTTTAGGTTGCCATTTTTGTTGCAAGTATAATGTATATTATGTGCAAGTGTGCATTGTTACCAAGATATATACACGTATTCAATTATTCAGAGTTCTTCATTCTACAGCATTGAATTTCGAAAGTGTCCCAAAACATATGAACGCCTCGTGTTCTTTTTTTCTGGGACGGAACGAAATCCTCCTGAACTTAACTCAGTTTGAAGCTTTGAGCCATCGTAAAAATTCTTATTGAATCATCGACTGGGCCATCTTGCCACCACCCAAAAGGGCCCAGACAAGTCCAGGCCCAGCCCGACTAATAGAGTACGTAAACACTCACCGAAAACGTAACCACGCGTGTTTCTGTTCACGCCCGGCTACTTGTCCCTACTTTACGTATATTCTGTTCAAAGGCGTAATTCATAGAGTGCGCCTTTCCGCCCTCGTTTTTTTTTTCCACTTCCCGCCTCACTTTCCCTCCACTCGCCGTCGATAAATTCCAACCTCTCCACCTCCCTCCTCTCCATTCACCAAGAAATCAAGAAATCCGCGCCCAAATTCTCCAAATCTTCGCGCCCGATCCGCCATGGCGCACGCGTCTCCCATGGAGTGCCACCACCACCGCCGCCGAATGCTGCTCCGCTCCCCCTCGCGGAGGTCGCCGCCGCTGCACCCCGCCGCCGCCGACGAGCGCCTCCGCTTCCTCCGCCCCGGCGCCCTCGCGCGGCTCCGCGACTCCAAGGTCATCGCCCGTTCTCTCCGTTCCGCCACCGCCATGGCGGTTGCCGTGCCTTCCTCGCCGCCGCCGCCTCCCCCGTCCGCCGCCGCGGCGGGAGAATTCGCCGGTGGCGTGCCGCATTTTCTGGGGGGAGTGAGGGGGATGATGAGGTACCCGCTGCGGAAGAAGCTGTCCGCGGCCAGGAGCGTGGTCTTCCTGCCGCCGTCGCCGGCGGTGGACGCCGGCGAGGTTTTCATGGATGCGTTCGCGGCGGCGCCGGCGCCGGCGCCGGTGGCGGAGATGCTCGCTGCGCACTGACAACTGGTTTCTGAGGCTGTTTGCATCCCAGTTTTTCTAGTTCTTTGTTTTAGGCTTTTCATTAGATCTGTGCAGATTTGTGTTGTTTAGTTTGTTCTTGATTTAGGAGTTTAGACTTTCAGCAGAAATAATTTCAGATTTTCTTTACAGATTGTAGTTCTTTCTTTTGTGTGAGTGTAGCTCGTAGATCTTTGATTTGTGGTCTCGGCATCTGGAGACCCATGATGTTTAGTTGTGTTCAGTTAAGATTTGTTGTTCTGCGCTAAGAACAGAACTGGCATTCAGACTTTAATCCAGCAGTGCAATATTCGTCAACAATTCAGCATCATATGGCCTCTTTATGACTTGTACTAAACCTATTGGCCATTCAATGTGATTCCCAACAAGAGGAACACTTAAGCAGTTAAGCTCATGGTAAATGCCAGGTCATCATTGATAAGGCAAGCATTTCTGTAGACTGTTCAATGTTGAGATGGTTCCATACATGAAGGATCAGTCGTACAAAGTATACATTCTATAAGTTGCTACAAAACTGAACACTGGGATGGGATGCAACAATCCTATTCTTTTGTCGCAAGCCCAAAGTTTAGTTTTCTTGTATTTGGACAGTTCAACATACATATGATACAACAATCCAAGAGTACACAACAAAGACTTTGCTACTAGCTCTTGCGCAGGTATTTGCTCACTTGGGCTGCAAGTGCTACAGATTTGGCATCGATGTCGTTCATCAGGTACTCCCTTTCAGCACGACGGCGTTGCTGTCGTTCTCTCCTGGCTCTCTTTGGGGCTAGCCTTGCCTCTCTCTCCACATAAGCCAGCCTGAACTTCTCGGCAATCGACAATTCAGGGGGTGCATTTGGGTTGGTTGGAATGATAGGTCTTTGAGGAGCGGCAACAACTGCCCATGTTTTAGGGTCAATATCCACGATTATGGAGTGATCCAGTGGTACACTTGCTAGAGCTTCTGCTGGGACCTTGGATCCACGAAGGTCAAAAGGAGATGGCTGTGGGTTGACACTAATACGGGGACATTCCATAGATATAATATCCTTTGAGTTATCATCTATCTTTTGCTGTAAACATGGAAAAGATGTAACATAAGATATGCAACAATTAAATTTGATATCAATCAACGCATCGTAACACCATTTTAGAAAAAGAAAGATCTTGAATGCATACCCAAACTAGCCATCTTAAGGATTCTGCGCCACCGCCAATTTCTACTGTATCAAGTTCTTCCCATGAGTCCTCTTCAAGAGTATTCAATTTGGGTTTCAAGAGATTCACAGACCTGCGTGCAGTGGATTCACTTCTTGGACAGCCTCTGCAATAATGGGATTTAAGCTCTTTTTCATATCCTGCTATGCGGAATACTTTGCATAGTCAACATTGAAAGCCAACATGAACAAACTACGGAGCAACAGCTTTCTGTGAAAGCTTCAACTAGATGTTCTGTAAAATAAGTTAGGCTGGGAACTCATAGACAGTACAGAAAGACTCCTTCATGCACATGTGTTATGAGTATATATATGGTCACGTATAATTATACACTTACTGGAATCCAAAACGACCAGTTGCTAAGTGAAGTTTCTTTCTGTATTTAACCATGAAGAGCCACCTAATCTAGTTTGAAGCATCCACACATTTTGTTTTCAGCAACTTCAATTATTATGATGGTGTTCTCATAAAAGATAGACTTTACAGCTAACTTCAAAATTCAATTTTTCTGAGAAGACAAACCCAGCAAAGACTCGGCATCGGGAGATAGGGTTACCGCACTGACGGGGTCGCGTGCGCCTCATGCGTTGGTGGGAGCAAGGTGGGTTGGATCGGTCCGGTCGTTTTGGAAGGGTCTGTTTAACCTGAATATTAGGTGTATATTCCCTTTTGGAACCAACCCAACCCAGCTAGTCCTAAAACCAAACAGCAGTAAAAGTGGGATGGCCCCAACCCAACCCAGCAAAACCATCCAACCAAACACATGCTTACAGGACAAAGTGACTCCAGCCATTTCACTGACAGTTTGGCAGGGGTTGATAAGAATTTCAGAACAGCCAGATCGACACCAAGACATTTGCACTTATGCAGGAAAAACATGCCATGGAAAATCACGGAAATAATAAATTAGAATGCCTAATAGAAGCAAACTAATACTATCCAATGACAATAAGCTTATTGATGGAGCTCATACCCGCATCTCAATATCTCCAAGGATGGGCAATGGCATATAACCTCAGAAACAGCTGCAGGAGTTATTCTTTCGCAGCGACTGCATGGGAAGATATACCACAAACAGGATGATGAATACATTGAAAGAAATAGTTGCTTAACTTTCACACAGCAACTTGCAGCATAGGAGCAAGCCTTACCTAATATCGATAGCCCACAGATTGTTAGAAATATTTGCCACAGAAGCCAGACCAACATCAGTTACATCAGAACCAGATATATCTAAGATCTCCCAGGAACTATCAGCAAGAGAGATCAAAACTTCATCATTCAGTAGCCTTCTTCTCCTTGCAATGGACAAAATTGCCAACTGTAGCATACAATAAGCTCGACTATCAGTGTGACATGAGCATGTAAAAATTGATACTATCATATTACAGCATATCAAAAAAGGAAGTCACACTATACATTAAATATAATGCTAATCTACATGCTCATATTGAATAAGCATGTGACAAAACACAATGCATATACCATAAGAAGATTTTGCAATTAACTATTACTGCAAGAAGACATTAAACTGAAGAGCCAATATCTATTATCAGTATTCTCGTTTCTACATAACTTTTGTTATACACAATATTGTAGTTTTGACTTTAATATTCCTGAAGGTTTTAGATGCATAACTTTTGTGGTATTTTAAACCTCAAGATTCAATAACAAGAATGAAAGCAAAATAAAGATTCTCCGTGTTGCTTAAATGCTTCTCATATTATAGGGGCAACATCAATGTATATAATCAGCAGAAGAAATCAATGGTTTGAACCATTAACTAAATAGTTACAATAACAACATACTTTTTTTCACCAACAGTAAAGGCCAGGTCAAAAAGCGGTCTTCCACTAGAAATAAAAGATTGGCATGATATATATTCAATTGAAAACCTGGAGTACAAAGTTTAGTTCAGCAACAAGGTAAAAATGCAACAGAGCAAAACCACGCTAAAGCAAGAGACATGTACCTTAATGTGGGGCGGAAAGAAGGTAGCAAATTCGGAAATATCAGCTATGATATCTTCAAGATGCTGACCGAGGATGCCAAGGCACAAACTAACCAATTTTCGAGGTTTAGCCTTGTTTGTTGCAGAATCTGATGTAATTAAAAATTTGCAGGTCGATGTGAGTATATAGTACCACAGAAGGCACAAACAAGGGAAGCAAGGTCAATCATCCAATTGTACACACAACTAGATAAAGTAAGTTGGCTCAAACTGATGAGTATCGCTGTTTAAACAACTACTTGGAACATTTGAAAGAATGGAGCCTCTGTCAGCAGCAATTGAAGCCTTGTCAGGCAGAATAACATTTTAGTTTGTTCAAGTCTATTCTCACTTGAAACAAATGGATGCAGGGTTTTATTCTCCGTTCAAGAGAAACCAACCACCATCTTCATAGCTCAACAGAGTTTTCAAATCTGAGGATTTGCACCTTACTAGATCAGATCCAGTCACACTTTTTATGTTCATTGTACAAAACCTACAGAAGAGTTCTAATTAGGTTGAATTTCTCCGCTCCCACATTACAATAGACAGGAGCTATACTATAGTTGCTCATATCGCATCATTGGGAATACACAAAGAGAACATACTTTCTACATGTAATGTAAGCTTGGATCTGCATATCTTTGTGACCTTATCAAGAAATGATGCTTAGTAAGTATTTTCTGACCTATGCCGTATTTTATAACTTGCAGTGTCTGGAAATCATTTACTACAAGACAGATTATTAGTGGGGCTTTTTTCCCTCTAATTGGAGAATGGCAATGATCATGTCACATGCTGCGGTATGAAACTTAAATATCGCTTGTGGATATTCAAATTAACAGCAGGTGTTGATCTGGTTCAAACTGTTGGTTTATTCTGCTAATTATAAACTGAAGTACAAAACTCCAACCCTTAATATTTTTCTTGTCCAAACAGACCAATTTAGCTCAGAATGTTCCCTTAACAGGATAAACTGGTACAACCAGCAGAGACATGTGCACGAATTTCAGTGGCCAAATGAATCACGGAAACTGTAAGAAGTCACTCTAGGGCCTCTAGGCACCCAATTCAGCTATACAGCAATACGGGTTATCATAAGCTCATAATCAACGGAGACAACAAATTGAAAACTGCCTAATACAACTATCAGATTCGAGCAATTCGTTTGGTATAACTGATGAAGCGAGAAGGATTAATCAAGAACCGAAGGAGCTTACAGAACGAGGCTGCCGGTCGCAAACTCGCGGGCTTCTGGCGCGTCGTAACCTCAACATCCCTCAGCGATGCCGCGAGCTCCGCGACCACCGACTTCCCCTTTTCCATCAATCCCCCCCGAGGGGGTCAGAATCAGATCGAATCGGGACGAACAGCGGAAGCCCTTTTGGGGATAGGGAGCACGACGCGACCACAACACCGGTGATTGGCAGCGGGTGCTGGAGGCCGCGTGGAAGGCGAGACGAGGCGGCGCGGCGAGGAGGCGGGGGGCGAGGCCGGAACGGAACGGGCAGCGAAATATCTGATTTTCCTCTCGTTTTATTAATTTTTCACGTGGACATGTGAATTCAACGACAATTCGTTTGAAAACAGTCGTGTTAAGCAACATCATTAGCGCTGGATTAATTAGGTATTACTATTTTGAATTTTTTTAAAAATGTAATCTGATGATTTTTGAATGACTTTTGTGTATAAAAACATACCGTTTAATAGTTTGGAAAACATGCTCATGCAAAACGAGAAAAATACCGTCTAATTCCTAACGTGGTTTCATGCAAGATTAGACGTTCGAATATTCTGTCATTGTATATGTATTTCGGTCATTGGTTTGACATGATCGAAATTTGTCTTAAAAACCAAAGATGAAATCAAAACTTTTCAGTAGCAATTCTTGCTTATAATTTCCGGTATGAGTATTGCGCCGAGCATAAAGCTTGTGACCAAGGCTACGGACTATAATCAATTACCATGAAAAATCCACTTCTAATCATTCGAATTATTAGCTGCTTCTATTATTAAGATTAGCTTATGATGATAATTCATAATTGCAACCCCTAACCCAGTTACCCAAATTAACTGGACAAGAAAGATACAACCGGAGACGGAGAGTCACCCATGTCCCCACCAGTCAGCGACAACCCAATAAACACCCCAACTCCAGCCTGCCTCCTCTCCTCTGCCCTCCTCTTCCCCGGCGTCCGCGGCCCCGTCCCCTCCGCCGCACCGCACCGACCAAACCAAACCAAATCCCAATCCCCACCCGATCGATCGAATCCAATCCAATCCAATCCCAATCCCGACTCGGATCACCGGCGGCGATGAGCGTGGTAGGGTTCGACGTCGGCAACGACACGCTGGTCGCCGCGGCGGCGAGGCAGCGCGGCATCGACGTCCTCCTCAACGCCGAGTCCAGCCGCGAGTCCCCCGCCGCCGTCGCCTTCTCCCACAACTCCCGCCTCCTCGGCCCCCACGCCGCCGCCTCCTCCCACCCCCCAATCTCCTCCATCAAGCGCCTCCTCCTCCGCTCCGACCCCTCCGCCGCCGTCGTCCACGTCGACCATGTCGGCCGCCGCATCGCGCTCGCCCCGACGCAGCTCCTCGCCATGCTGCTCGGCTACCTCCGCCGCCTCGCGGAAGCCGACCTCGAGTCCCCCGTCTCCGAGTGCGTGATCTCCGTCCCCTGCTACCTCACGCAGCGCCAGCGCCAGGCCTACCTCGACGCCGCCGCCGTCGCGGGGCTGCGCCCTCTCCGACTCATGCACGACCTCGCTGCTACGGCGTTAGGGTATGGACTCTACCGCTCTGACCTCGGCGGCGGCTCCGGGCCCGCCTATGTCGCCTTCGTCGATGTTGGGCATTGCGATACGCAGGTGGCGGTTGTCGCGTTCGATGGGTCCGGGATGAAGGTGGTTTCGCATGGGTTTGATGCTGATTTAGGTGGGAGGGATTTCGATGAGGTGTTGTTCGAGCATTTTGCGGAGGAATTTAGGGGTAGGTATGGGATTGATGTAATTGGGAATGTGAAGGCGAGCACCAGGTTGAGGGCGGCGTGTGAGAAGGCTAAGAAAGTGCTTAGCGCGAATGCGCAGGCGGTGGTTAACATCGAGTGCCTGATGGAGGAGAAGGACGTGAGGGGGATGATCCGGAGGGAGGAGTTCGAGAAGCTGTGTGCTGGGCTGCTGGAGAGGGTCGTCGAGCCGTGCAGGAGGGCTATGGCGGATTCGAGGATTGAATTCGACAGGCTGCATTCTGTGGAGCTTGTTGGGTCAGGTTCACGGGTGCCTGCTATTGCTAGAGTTCTTGCGGGATTCTTCAGAAGAGAGCCTAGTCGCACGCTTAATGCCAGCGAATGTGTGGCTCGGGGGTGTGCGCTGCAGTGCGCGATGCTTAGCCCCACATACCGTGTCCGGGAATATGAGGTATGTTGTTTTAATCTTATAGTCTTTGGCATTTGAGTTCCATGCACTTGCAAAAAAGACGATCCATATGATACTTGGGTTGCCTTCTATGTAGTGGTAATTGACAGATTTGGTGTATGTCAGGTGCAAGATGCAGTTCCTGCTTCAATAGGTTTTTTCTCCGTTGAAGGCCCAATCTCAGCGTTATCAAGTAAAGCACTGTTCCAGAGAGGTCACCCCCTTCCCAGTGTGAAGGTTGTTACTCTGCATAAGAACAACACGTTTAAATTGGATTCATTTTATGTGGATGAGAATGAATTGCCTCCTGGTACCTCAACACAAATTGGTACTTTCCAGGTATACTGTTAACTCTCTTTATTGATGCAGCAATGTTCAGTAGATCGAATTATATGCTTATAACCTTTTGCTCTGGATGTCTTTTCAGCTTTATTTATGTCTTCCGTTGTGTTGTCTCTAGTATTGTAACTTCACAACACTGTATTCCCTCTGTGCACAATTGTTTATTTCATGGTCTCTAATAAAAAACCATGGCTTTGCTCTTTATCATAACATATAAAGCCGAAGAGTTAAGAAAATTTTCACTACACTAATGCAGTTGCATTATTTTCATATAGTCAATCTATATATACTTGTATATTGATTAAAGGGTTGAGTGCATCATAGATACCACTCCAGACTATATTAAGAGATTGTGTGTGTGCGTGTGTTGGGGGGCGGGGGGGGTTAACTGTATTATTTCATGGCACCGTTAGTTGTGTAGAAATTTTGATTGTTCCATACCTCTGTTATGGTTGTAAAAATATATTGAGCACTTGTCAATTGTTATCAAGTTTTTCTTGTGTTCTGTTGGCCAATCATCCAGTGGGCCTTACCGCGGTCATATTTTTGCTTTGGATCTTGTTATATAAGAAACACAATTCATATGATGGTGAAGCAATCTCTCCATAATATGCGTGGATGATGGTGGTATTCCATTTGTACCATGTCTTGTCCACAAATGCATGTCATCAAGTTAACTTGCCTGTGACCCACTTTAGAAATGTAAGTGCTGGTCCTTTGACAAAACAACAATATATTCTGAAATTTCTGAGATATACCATAGTACATTCTGAGGGCACACTTTGTGACTTAATTCTCCAACTTGTAGTATATAGTCAAGACTAACGAAGTATTCTCATTTAGAACAATGAGTTACACCGATATTTAGTTTTAAATCCTTCACAGCAGCTTTCCAGTCAGATCTTGTTGTATCCCTGGCAGCATATCCAGCATGGTCAGTTTAGTCAACCTTAACGTGCTAAAAGATCAGTGTTCTACTCTTCAAGTCATATTTTCTTTCTTGGAAATCAGGCCACTACTTCTCATGATGATAGATTAATTGCTCTAAGAGATCCATCCTAATTTGTTACACATTGTTCATGGTTCAGCAGCTAGGGATGGAATGAGGGATACTTTGATATATTATCTTGAGTCTTCTGAAAACCATGTATATCAACTGTGCTGTGTCATAACTCCTCTTGCCATTGATTGAATGAATGTAACACTGACAGTTTGTAATTGTGAAGTGTCAATGTACCACATAATATCTTCTAACTAATTTAAGGGCTGTTATTTTGCAGATTGGCCCTTTTCAAACACATACTGAAAAGTCGGAAGTCAAAGTAAGAATTCGGGTAAATCTCCATGGACTCATTTCGGTGGAATCAGCTGCTGTAAGTGTCCACTTCCATAGTCCCTGACAGCTAATTATTATTATTATTTTCATAATTTGTGACTTTCAACCTTTAAACTCCTTCAGTTGATAGATGATGATCAAAGCGATGCAGATTCTGCTGACTCTATGGAGGTCGAGTCCAATGGTGAAATGGTAAGGAAATTTTCCCAGCACAAACTGAATCTACATCTGTGCCAAATTCTTATTATAACTGTGCTGATATGGTAGCATGAGTTGGCGTATGAATATATACAATCAGTAACAAATTTGGTGCAGTAACTAGCAAACATACAACCTTATTCTGCTTGTAATTTATCTCTACCAGTTGGTATAGGCTGCAGAGCTATGCAATTTTGACCATTTAAAATACTGAATTTGTGGCAACCTTGTTAATCTGTAGTCAGTTGGTAAAACATTTGAGAACTCGAAATAGAATTTGAATATTTCATGCTTGAAGTACAAATTTAACAAGTGATCTTTTAGTGATTCCCAACTGACTTGACTAAGTGTCTCAACTGTTAATTTGTGAAGGGGCAACAGGGCGATAAGCCAAGAAGCAAAAGGTTAGTTCAACGACAGGATTTGCCTATTATCGAGTCCATTTATGGTGCAATGAGTAAGCAGGAATTGCTGGAAGCTCAAGAACAGGAACAGCAACTTGCTTACCAGGATAAACTTGTGGAGCAGACAAAAGATAGGAAGAATGCATTGGAATCTTATGTGTATGACACTCGCAATAAGGTGGCTATATCAATTTTTTTAATTACATAAGGATGTTAACTCCTTTTGAAGTCTCAAATTTTGATGACTGATTTATTGTTTTCTAGCTTTCTGAGAGGTATCGGAGCTTTGCTACTGATTCCGAAAGGGAAGGAATCTCATTCACTTTACAACAGACTGAAGATTGGCTTTATGAAGAAGGTGATGATGAGACTGAAGCAGTTTACAGCCGTAAACTTGAGGAGCTGAAAAGGGTAAAAGAAAAGTTTCTTTGTTTATCTACATAATGACCTTTAAATGTTCCCTTGTTCCTTCTGCTGTAGTATTTCATGATATTCTTACTCCATTTTTTTGGTTTTTTCTGACCACAGTTGTATAAGCTCTTGCACTCTTTCTATCCAGTTGGCCTAGCACATTCCTAAAACCATGATGATGATAGATTCGATCACTATTTTTTTTCAGAAAGCCTCTTGCTGCATCAAACTTGATTTGGGATTGTTCTTTGTTTAATTTATATCATATGGGTAGCTGATGCTAGGTTGTAAAAAAAAAGTCATTTGCTCATGTGGCTCAGTCTCTTACACAGACTCCAGAAAAAGAAAGGCAACTCAGCTGCCATCATACTATTCTGCACATGTGTAATAGTGAACTAGTACATGCTAAAGAGTAAAAGACTAAAATGTATTGTAATTTTTCATCTAGAGAAAATAATGAGGATAATTTGAATATTTTTATTTGCAATTTTGAGTGGCAATTTTATTTGGAGTAGTTGGTGCCTAGAACCCTGAAAACGGTTATTGCACCAATTCTGCTGGATCATCTATTTCCGAGTTTATTCTGTTTGTCTTACCTTGCACCTCACCATCAATTTTCTTACACTTCTGTTTTATATTTATAGCTTGTAGATCCCATTGAAAATCGTTGTAAAGATGAGGAGGTCAGAGATCAAGCCATGAAGGAGCTTTTGAAGTGCATTGCTAACCACAGGAGGGCTGCCAAATCATTATCCACACCTGAGCAAGATGCTGTACATTCTGAAACCAACACCCTTTCTTTTGTGCACTTTATTAACTATCTATATGTGGCCTATAAATTTCAGCACACAGATAATGCACAGCTAAGTTAGACCAGAAAGATGAAGAAAATACCTCCTTTTGTATCATAAACATGCTTGATATTGTGGGATGTAGAACTGCAGATTGTAGAGCAGAAGCTATTGCCTTGAAAATTCACGTACTCTAAGAAATGCATAAGCAAAGTATTGACAATGAACTAACTTTGCTTGTTTGTATTTGTCTTGTGGAAATGCTGCAGCTGATTCGTTTCTGATGACGCTTTCTGTCCAGGTTGAAAGCGAGTGTACTAAAGCTGAACAATGGTTAAGGGAAAGGTCACAGTTCCAGGAGTCATTACCCAAGAATGTTGATCCTGTCCTTTGGTCCCATGAAATCAATAAGACACTGGAAGAATTGGATATGTAATTGCTCTTTCCTCACTAAGATCACTTTTCAACAGACTTTTACGAAATCAGCCATATTTTTACATCCTAGATTAACTTTGTAGATCTGTCTGATTTCACTTGCAGATTCTGTAAAAACATAGCAAGGCACAAGGGTTCTCCAGCGAGGGCTGATGCTAGCAGGGGTTCAGATCATATGCATACAACAGATAGAGACTAGACATTCCTCAGATTTATTTACTGACCAGCCGCTGTCAAGCCTGACATTTTGTAGCATATACAGACGAACGAGTTTCTGCTAACAGTCATACGATCATCTCTGTACCACACTAAGCCCGCCATTGGGTGCCTGCATCTCGTTGATCCTTTACTCGAGGTGTGGGTTTTCACTTGAAAACCTACTAATCATGATTGTTGATACCTGTGTATTCTTTCCTGTAATCGACTCAAGGCTTTTGTGTCTGCTTCCTTGTGATCTTGGAATGGAAGAAAGTTGCACGCCATGGATAACAGCTAGTTGTAGTTTTGGGTTTCAATTTGGGCTGATCTCAGAAAACTGCCCTGGATATTCTATGATGAGTTTATATGTACACATTGATCGATCAAATACGTTAAAGTTTTTCTCTTGTGATTTCAATTTTGAATGGGTTTCATCTCTTCCGCAACACCCTAATAAAAGGGAGTAGATTTGCTTCATCAGTGGAACTTGCAGGTACAGCAGTAGCTGCTTTCTTGCAGACGTCCCATGTCTCGCTTCTAAATCACCCAACGCCAGTTGAATAGCGTGATTAGCAGGATCTGGCGCTGTGTGTGATGATAAGATTTGTACTAGGATTAGAAAAGGCGCTTGACTCTCTCCTGATACCTCCCATGCCAAATTAAATCAAGGAGGAAGAAAAATGGACACGAACACTCATGCACAACATCTCTCTGCTATGACACACATAGATCGTCCCTACAACGGGATGACGTTGTAGCCAGGAAGGAAGAGGAATAACAAGTATATATAAACAGAGGGAGGGGCTGTTGGTTGAGCCGAGATGAGTACGTGCGTGAAAAAGCTCTGTTCGAGAGTTTTTACATTCAAATAAATGATATATTGATGTATGAAAACACAATCCAACTATTTATTGCAAAGTGACATGATGGATAAACAACTAGATCTTTTTTGGTACCATTTATTACTGTAAAAAAGGGTTTAAGTGGAACAATTTGGTCTACCATTTCTCTCCAGGGCCTGGATTGCTGGTTAAGAACTCTACCATTTCTCTCCTTCCGGATCCACCAAGCGGCTAAGGGTGATCACCGTGTCAAACCCCCTTCGGAGTTGTTCGGGCACTTTCATTCCGCTCTCGATTCACTAGGAGAGGAAAGATATTGTTTGATGTTTTGGAACTTTTCTTGTAATGCTAGTGGCTCCATTGCTTACCGTTTTCTATAATCCAGTCTCTGACTGTGGGAAGCCTTTTCTTTATCCATTATGAGGGCTAACCTCTCTTCAACACCACCCTAACGAGGGATCCAAAACTTCGGCTTGTAACGCATTTGAAGCTACCTAGGTTTTCCTACCTCCCATTCTCAAATTCCATCAGGCCAAACATTTCGGTTTGGATGATAACAAGCAAGCTAATGCAAAAAACGAGGAAATTAAGGCCACGTCATCGCTGATGATCGCCTGCAGCCTCCTCGTGCCATTTGCTGATGATCGATATATATTCTGCACCGTGCATATCAACATCGTGAAGTTCCTGATACATGCATACTGCGCAGTAGAAGAGCGGAGAAAATTAGTGGAGATGATTAACACGTATGCACGCTAATAATTTCATTTGAGATTTGCTTTGCATGGTTGATGAGTTGATATGTTCGTGTCGTTCGTCAGTCCAGTTCCTTTTTGTGCACAAAGCTAGCTGAGTGATGAAATTGAATTCGTGTCACTACGTCGTTATGCAGTCGCTAGCTGTTTCATGCATACCTTTTACTTGATCCACTTCCTGCAGTTGGGTGCATCTCAAGAAACTTAAGCTGCTTGAGCAACTCAATTGCTGTCAAGGCCGTGAAATCAACAAATCCAAAGCCTCAAGTGGATACCCCAAAACTAGAAAGCATCAAAGAGCTTCTTCTTTAGCTGAACCACACTGCCCACCAGATTTCCTTAAACCTTGGCTTACGATCCACTTGGGTTTGTTTGGTGGAAACAGCTACCAAGTTAAACAGTTATGGGCTTTCCTATCTCCCGGTACCTCACATGCCATTGGGCTGAACAACTGGGTTTGAATGCCGGCGAGCCAGCGAAAAGAAAGAGAAAGAATAAGAGGACAATAACTCTACACAATTTCTTTCCCGCAAAAAAAAAAAAAAACTCTACACAATTTCTTGTGGCATAAGCCTTCTTATGACGATGTGAGGATGGCAAGGAAGAAATATATAAATAAAGCTGGTGATAAGACGAGATATGAGACGATATAAATACTGGTGGGTGGATTGTTCAGGCTTAAAATTGCAGGATTACTATAAACTTCAGGAGTAAAATAAAATCAATACGTCTGGTACAGAGAGCATGATGATGGACAATGTTAGCTGCAGGCAGTTGTTCTTGTTCAGGCTGCAAACATGCAGATGAAAGTTTGCGTTTACAAGGCTAAGTTCAGTTTAGGACTTTGAACAGGTTCTCTGGATCAAAATTTGCTAGTATTTGAATGGTCATGTATCTCGTGTATATTCGTAAGAAAATTTCTCTTTTCATATATGCGGTTGCACGAGTGAGTACATAATTTTCGATTACCACATGGAAACTCTCCACTCGTGGATGATATTGTTATGAATTGTGGAAGATCTGATACCACTGGTTTGGTAAATCGGGACACAATGAAGATACAATTAACGTGGAAAAACCTTATAGGAAAAAAACCATAAGATACCAACCAACAACTTATCATTCAGTATCGAGGTGTTAATACAAACATGGAAACTACTAATAACATAATCCAAATACATGACATGATGAATTTCAGATCATATCTCTAAAAGGTATGATTCTCTCGTCGCAGCATTAGTGATTCTCTGATCTATTGCTCATTTTTAAAGCCGTTCAGTTTTTCGACCTCTTAAGTCGTGACGTTCTTAGCTCGTGCTCTTCAACAAGCACACGTCCGTTCGTTTCATGAAAACAAGCAGGCCATCGTAGAGTTTCCTCACCGAACAAGAGATGAAGCACTATCGTGTTCTTGATACCTCCCATGCCGAAGTAATTTTCGAAATCAACGAGCTAACCAAAGGAAAAAAAAAGAAGGAAAGAACAAGAGGGCATGCAACAGAGGCGATCCAAATGACTGAATTCAGGCTTAGAAAATGACAGGAGTAAGACGGGGGAGAGTCAAGAGAAGTGATGCATTCAGCAGACTGAAGCAGAGACTAATAATCATGTGCCATCTAAAGTGTCTCACCTTGCTCTACTGAACGTGCGTGCATGGTCTGTTATACACAGATCACACAGTCCTTTGATGCATTTACTCTCACATCCTGCCAGGGGCAGTTCTACATGTAGCTTACATGGTGCACATGACATTGGTTAATTTTGGAACTCCATTAGTACCTAATCAATTTAGCACATAATTAAATTGTTATATGATGATTGATGGATACATGATACACGACGATATTTTTCCTAAAATCACCCTTGCATACTGTCCCACGTACCAATGAATTTGCGCCTTCATAACTCCTGGTACATCCCATGCCAAATGAGGATTGAAACCTAATCTACACCAAGACGATGAAAAAGTGGACAAGAAAGAAGACCCAACATCATGCATATCTCAGTGCGGAAGTTATAAATAAAGGCGAGGCGTCAAATCCCCTTCGGAGTTGTTTGGGCACTTTCATTCTGCTCTCGATTCACTAGGAAAGGAAGGATATTGTTTTATGATTTGGAACTTTTCATGTAATGCTAGTGGCTCCATTGCTTACCGTTTTCTATAGCCCAGTCTCTGACTGTGGGAAGCCTTTTCTTTTTCCATTAACGAGGGATCCAAAACTTCGGCTTGTAGCGCATTTGAAGCTACCTAGGTTTTCCTACCTCCCATTCTCAAATTCCATCAGGCCAAACATTTCGGTTTGGATGATAACAAGCAAGCTAATGCAAAAAACGAGGAAATTAAGGCCACGTCATCGCTGATGATCGCCTGCAGCCTCCTCGTGCCATTTGCTGATGATCGATATATATTCTGCACCGTGCATATCAATATCGTGAAGTTCCTGATATATGCATACTGCGCAGTAGAAGAGCGGAGTAAATTAGTGGAGATGATTAACACGTATGCATGCACGCTAATATTATAATTTCATTTGAGATTTGCTTTGCATGGTTGATGAGTTGCAGCGGAGGAGCTAGAGAGAGAAAAAAGAGGGGGTGCACAAACTTTTTATTTTCTTTTTGGTGTATAGCAGCATATATAAAGAACAATCGGTTGTTGTGGCTGTGGCTTGCCAATAATACAGTGAATCGCTCAGCCTCACCCAAGCGTCCAAGCCCAATGATCATGCCAATATTCTCGAAATGTATATAATATGCTCCCTCCATATGATTTTAAATGACGTTGGTTAGTTCATAACTAACCAACGTAATGTATTCGAGTACTTGATGATTGCGTACACAATACTCATGCACATAGATTCCCAAATCTCTTATTTTTAATTGTTATATACAATAAAGAAGTGTACAAAAATGTTAAAGAAACATGTTATAATAGAGAAATAAATAGTAATATTGTGCACCACTATAACAATTCACTTGTTGGCTGTTGCGAAGCAGTACGGTCAAATACTCAAATTTTGTAATAAGTCTAACAAACTAATCTAACCGTAACATATACAGAGAGAAAAATGTAATTGACAAATTTCAAAATTTATATTGGTACAAATTTCATTAATTAATGACAATAAAATTATAGATCGAATAGGAAATTAAGAGGAAACATACCCTAAGAATTGCACTTGCATATGATAATTTTCTCTACATCCGGTCAGTTGCCGACTTGCCGGCTCGGCCGTCTCAGCGACTGCGTGTAAAGGGGAAGCCTCACGCGTATTGCTCGTGCTTGACTTCTCCGGACTCTGGCCTTGGCGACGTAGTGCAGACTTTGGGCTGAAGTGGGTTTCCAACTTTTGGGCCAGGGGATGCATCTATGGTGGAAATAAGGGGGTAATAGCTAATTTTCTGTTTTAGCCCGGGTGCCTGGAAGCCCTACTGGCCCATCGGGCTCCGCCTCTGTTTGAAGTGGATAACTCATAACTTGAAAGCATCAAAACGCTTCTTTAGCTGAACCACTGCCTACCAGATTCCATCAAACTTCGGCTTACGATCCACTTGGGTCTGTTTGGTGGAAATGGTTATGGGCTTTCCTATCTCCTGGTACCTCACATGCCATTAGGATGAACCATTGGGTTTGAATGCCGCCGAGCCAGTGAAAAGGATGAGATGGACAATAACTCTACACAATTTCTTGTGACATAACCCTTCTTTTGACGATGTGAGGATGGCAAGAAAGAACTATATATATATATAAAGACGGTGATAAGACGAGACATGAAACGGTATAAATACTGGTGGGTGGATTGTTAAATCAATAGACTAAAGTTTCTTATATTTATTAAATCAAAATTTAATAATATGCACCCAAGTTTTAAGTTTTAGTCTTGACATGGGTACTTGTGTTAAGGACTAATTGTTATTCCAGTATACGATAACTTCGTCAATTTATAGATACGACGACCTATTATCTCAAATGCGCTCACAATGGGAGCGTTTGTGTGTATGTGTTCATAGGGGTATGCCACATGTGCATACAAGTGTCTATATTGTTTTGGTGAAAATAACAATTCTTAACATAATTCTAAACATTGATGTGTCCAACATGGAATTTCTTGCTTACCCATCTCTCCCTCACTCTCTCATGCTTGCCCTGAGACAATCTTTGTGTTCCAAAGTACAAAGTCTCTTTGCAACTCTACTGATCACTGCGCAAGTATCTCACGGTTGTAATTGTGTAGGGGTTAAAACGTGACCCAACATAATGGTATTTATGTTCTTGAAGTAGTTATCATAAAATGTATTCATATCTTTATGCACATCAAAATAAAATGAAAAATGTAATGTTAATTCTTTATGTGTATATATAGGGATATGCTTCGTATAGTCTACTGATATGTATATATAGAAGTATTCATTTTTATGTGCATAGAAAAGAGTGTAATTTATCTTCATACATGATAATTTTGGAAGTCCATGACATATCTCTACGATATACTAAAGATTTATTAAATGATAGTGTAGATTATATTTTGAGTGCTTACATGAAAGATCGACTGATTTAGTTGGTCTTGTCACTTGCGCCATTGCAGTGTCGCATCCAACTAACTAAAGGTATATATTTTTTCATCTCTTAATTCTAATCTAATTCATAATTAAATTTTCCTATTTTGGTTAGGCACTATATCTAATTTGCCATGCATGTTTGTCAAATAATATATGCTGATCAAATTACTTTATAATATCATCATATAGCAATTTATCACAGTTGAATTAGTAAACGTTTTACACACTGAATATTTTTATAGAATGACTATAATAGCATAATATGTTGTCATTTATATAATGTTTCATTGCAATTTTCTTGACACGTACGTAAAGGTCAGGGTTATGTTTTTAAATATCATATTTTTATTATTATAGAGCAAAATATGAGCAAATATGAGCAAGTACGAATGTTGACCATTGAGTTTCTGTTTTTTTTTTTCACATGGTTGATCTATTTAGTTATGTATGTTTGTAGAATGATTTAAGATAAAACAATATATGTTGTTAATTTCTTTACTCCTTTAAAATCCAAGTGATTTTGGTAAGCGATGAATCTACCACAAACAGCCCCTACTGCTGCCATGTAGGTCCCCAACGGTAAGATACCAAGGTTTATTCTTTTTTTTTAAAAAAAATCTTTTTTAAATCTATTCTCCATCTGAATGCATTGGAAGTGGCATGCAACTACAATGATTCTGTAGCTGACAGTTATATGTAGTAACATATTAAGCTTCGGGGCCAAAAATATTCTCTCAACAGCCGGTTGTCTAAGTACACCCTCCAGAGATCATGGCTGCTCTGTCATTGTCATTGCTCTTTCATTTTCTTTCAGAACTAGGATTTGCGCCTGGGTAACTCCCGATAACTCCCATGCACAGCAAACTAATGGGCATAAACCACGCCTAGACTGACAAGAACCAGTGAAGGGGAAAGACAGTTTGTAGAAGGAGAAGAAGCCTCACCATATATCCTACTGCGTGCAGTACATCTCCCTCAAGTCAGATGCAAGATTAAAGTCTGCGGCGAAGCCTGGTTGTGCTTTGCGCATTCGATTGGGCATTTGATACGCTGTACTCTTTCTACCAGTTGCTGCTCATGATCTCGGGCCAGCCATTTGCTGTACATTTGAGGTCTCAGTGCAGATCATGTGACTGACATGAACGTCTCTCGTTGAAACCTCGACGCCGGCCGCATCCATCAGCGACTGTGTATGCTCCTTCATCTGAACTGGATCGACCGACTGCTTCCAAAGTTCCAATAAACACAGCTGATTACAAAGCTTGGATTTGGTCGAGAGAAAACACAAGTGCTTCTTATTGTCCTGATCCCTCCTATATGCCAACCTGATGGTTTAGATCACAGAGATCTGGCAAACAGGAAGAAAGGAGGAAGATGTGTAGGAGGACAACCGCTTTTGCATAGTATTCACTCGGCACAAATCTATTAAGACACTGCAATGGAGTAAAGGGATATCTAGGACGAGCTCTAGATAAAGAGATCGAGAGTGAGACGAGATGAGGAGGGAGACTTTGTGAAGAGCAGAAGAATATATGGTTTTTTTACGTTATTAGTGAGTACGCAATACTAGTATTTTTTCTTTAGTGGGCCAGCTTGTGCTGAATTTTTATAAGTAAGAAAAGAACAAGTAGAAACAAGAGATGTTTAGCATGCCGTGCGAGAAGAAAACTGTAATGGAGAAAGAGAGACTATGCATGGGGAGGAGTAGCCCCAAGAAAATGACCTTGCTGTTTTTCTGTTTATTTCTCTATTTGTTCACCTCCATATCTGGAGTTTGTTAAATGCATAATTGATCAAGAAAATCGCTGGATCAGATCTCAGTTTACTCGATCTCTACGAAACTGAAAACAACTAGAAAAAGAGCCAACTATATGACCGAGTGAAGTCATATTTTTCGGTCAGCATCTACATGCTTACAATGCTTGGTAATCGAAGAAACAACAATAATGCAATTTACAAAAGTAAACGTGCAGCCAACTTTGAGAATTGTTTCGGCACACAAGATTATCTTAACATTCTGACAACTGTTTCCGTGGTTGCATACCCTCAGTGAAATTGATATTGCACCATCCTAACTTCTGATGCCTCCGATGCCAAATTAGTTAATATGCTTAATGCCTGCACATATGAGCCAGCTATGCACAAAATGAGGATGTCAAGGAGGCCACATGCTACATGACACCAAAAAAGGGGCTCTTTTACGGTATCCCCACTAGAAGTACTAAATCTCAATCATTGATTCTACTGTCCATTTTTGAGAAATGCTTAAATACGGTGGGAGGGCAATTTAGTAATTAACTAATCTTATTTCCACGCCGCACAATAATAAGTTTACTTATGCATTTACAACAAAGTCGAGTAATTTTTTTTTTCCAAAAATACCCTTTTACTACACTACTATATAAATTAATAGGGTGTAGTAGAAATACATTTTTATCATTGGATCTAATATAATGGATGGCTCATATGCAATGTGGGGTACTCTTAAAAAATCCACGAAAAGAGGCATCACGTTGACATGGGACTATGGGAGAAGAGCAGAGGCATAAATGGTTTTTTACAATAGCAATGGAGAAAGAGAGACTACGTAAGGGGAGGAGTAGCCCCAAACAAACTGAAAGATGAGAAAAAAATAGAAAGTACAAAATGCGCTCGTACACATAATGGAAACTCATTATAGTATCCTTATATTTCTCTCATATACTATTTGTGTGTTTCAAGACATTCAATTCTTTAGTACCATGGACAAACTCAAAATGCATATTCTCCATATTCTACAAACATTTCAAGGTTCCATGCTTATGCGAGTATCTTAGATCCATCTTATGGAGAAAGGGAACAAACCATAGCAAACGAGTTGTTAAGAGTCTCCCGAAGCTATGGACGATAGCTTCTTCGTGTCTCTTGATGCCTCCCATACCGAACTAATGGACCAAACGATGAGTACCTAACCGCTATTCTTCCTCGACTGATCCAACATGTAACTCATGAAGATTTACACATTGCCACATAAGTACCTAGCCGCCCTTGCACTTCTGGGCTTCTGCACATAGCTTGAGAGCATCTTAGATTCTTAGGGTCCATGATTTTGCAGCACATATGAGTGAATCATTAGTGCATGCTTCAAATGAAGCTCTAACCACTCTGCACCAATCACCCAGATCCACTGACGAAACTGAGGTTTCTCAAAGACAACATATTGGTGCTTGTCCCTCTCCTAATCCCTCCCATTCCGAATAGATCAGATTGAATTGGTTTGATCGTTAGGAGCTAGCTGGCCGAAAGAAGAAATCAAGAAAAAGAGGTGGAAGAGGACACAACAATTCTTGCACAGTATTCACCAGCACATCTCTGCTGTGATCTTCCTGTGACTGAGGCACCAAGTGAAGAATATATAGAAAGAGAGCGAGACGAGATGAGATGGGAGGCTGTGCAAATTAAGACGGTTGGTTGGTTTGGCCGTTCAGGTTTGTGCAGATTAAATTGACATGTGGTTTAAGCTGCATCGGTGGGACTCAATCACTGGTATATGTGAACCTTATCATCACTGGACTTACTAGTTAGTGACAAAGTGCCTCCAACTTTAAGATAGAGAATAACACTTCTCTCCCTTCTGATATTTTCTTCACCACCTTCATAGATTTCCCTTGGCAACTGCAATCACTAGTAGAAAATGGAGCAAATATCTAGAGCATTAGTCTCGGATCAAATTAAGTCTGGGACTAAATCTTTTTTTAGTCCCGGTTCGTATTACGAACCCGGATTAAAGATCTCCAGCCCATCTAATAGCTAGGTGTCGGTCCTCAGAGGGGACTTTAGTCCCTGTTGGTATTACGAACCCGGACTAAAAGTCTCTCTTTAGTCCGGGTTGGTAATACAAACCGGGACTAAAGATCCCCCGACCTTTTAATCCGGGTTGGTATTACGAACCCGGACTAAAAGTCCATCTTTAGTCCGGGTTGGTATTACGAACCAGGACTAAAACTATTGAGATTCCTTCCTCTGCCTTATCCTTTCACCATCTTATCCTTTTTCTTCCTCTCTCCCGTCCATTCCTTCTTTCCCTCCATATCTTATCCTTTTCTCCCTCTTATTTCTCTGCTAAGTCTTCTCCTCTCCTCTCTGCAGGCTGGGCGGCGCGGGAGGCCGCGGGGCGCGGCGGCC
>CM002484.1:18879802-18903145 GCA_000325765.3 Leersia perrieri
CGCGCGGGACGGCCGGGCGCGGAGGAGGTCGCAGCGGGTTTCTTTTTTTTTTTTAAGATTTGCTGTGAGCCTGTGATTGTTGTATATTTTGGGATGTTTTGATTTCAGATTTGTGTGTATGTTGTATATTGTTATGACATTGTATATTATTTTGATGATTTGGGATGGTTGGATATTGATTTGTGGATGATTTTATTGTGTATGTTTTGTGATGATTTGTAGAAAATAAAATGAAAAAAAAAATAAAGAAGGATAAGAGAATGCTACCTTGGGTACCTTTTAATCCGGTTCGTATTACGAACCGGGACTAAAAGTATCTCTTCAGTCCCGGTTATTCAAACCGGGATTGAATGTCTGACCTTCAATCCCAGGAGCTTAGTCCCGGTTGGAAAACCAGGATAGAAGGGGTTTTCCAACCGGGATAGACGTCCCGTTCTCTATCAGTGAATACATCACAATGAGACTGTCAAATGAGAGGTCCCCCTCAATACCGATGAGCAGAACCTCTCAGACCCACCGCCAATGCCCTCACCCAACGATAATTAGTCTGACGAGGGGTACGACAAGCCATTGAAACAGAGCAAGGACAATGACACTGGCAACGAGGGCGAGCACAGCGGAGGAGGCTAGCGCAACTATGGCCAACACGACCAAGGAGGGATCGGACGTGGAGCTAAAGCACTGACGGCCCTGACATCGCTGGCCATTGGTCAACCCTTCCCAAGCGCAGCTCGGGCAGCATTAGGAGATGCACTCGACCCCAGCATGGTCAACACGCCGCCCGCGAGGGACCATTCAAAGAGGCCCCACCACCGTTATTAGACTAATTTAATAGTTTTTCTCATGTAATTAATTAGTAGTTGACGAATTTGCCCTAGATTATGACATGTGGGCCTAAGTACTTTTGCTAATGTTCTGTGTACATAACCATCTTAAATAATGAAAATGTCATTTCAAAATCTTGACTCATTGACATGTGGCCTAGCATGTTGATAATTTTGTAATTTATGTCGAAATGCAGATGAAAGCTTAGGCGAGTGTGAGACATGTGTCAGCATCCAAGCTGTGATTATTTTTCAGTTTAGACATATTGTTTGGATCCCTTCAGATTTGTCAACTTACTCTCATGACCCTGATTCAAATATCTGATCAGTGCTTTATATGTTTATGTTTCAAATATGTTGCCTGAGATTCTTTCCTTTGTTCAATTGTTTCTGAGGATGTACAGCTGACTACATAACTCTTACAGTACCAGATGAAAACTTCATGGTTCTTCTGTGGTCTTTTGGTGTATCTTTTAGAACTATCTAATGCTTACAATTAGTGCGATCAACTAACTCAAATGTTGTTTGTGCTTGGGCCTTCTTTACAGTATCCAGTTATAGATGAGTAGTATGGATGAAAAATATATCCATTAATTTTATGGGTATTATGGTAAGCAATTTTATATTCTTGAGAAGATACTAAGAGGTATCTTTTTTAAGTGTAAATGTACTAAGATGCATCAAATTTTACATTAATATTTTGATATCTATCGGTACCTATTCAAGTAATGTAAAAATGTTCATTATAGTAATTGATCTATTAGTTAACTTAAGAAATTCCCCACCATGCTATTAACTTAACTAATATACCATTGTGAATTCACGACGTTTTCAGTTCTTTGCATAATGAGGTCACAATTAACTTAATTAGGTCCATTCTTTCCACATAAATACACTATGTACTATTTCATGTTATAGGTGCATACTACTATATATTATATATTACTAGTGTATATATATATATATTTAATCTTGATTGTTAATTCACTAGTATAATTAATTAGTATATCCCAAGTATTGATGACCTTTGTCTTGTGGGAACAAACAAAACCATGGGTGAGTCAAGCTCCATCATGTTTCTTGATACCTATCTTTTTAGCATATAACTTGTGCAAATTCAGAGAGCAATAATGTACATGGAGAGAACTAAATTGTCAGTCTGAATTCTGCTGCCTCCATCAGACGAGAAGAGGCACACACTTGCATTGTGATGGAGATTGCATTTCTCATTAGATTAGAAATTGAGGCACGAAGAAGAAGAGATCGCACGTTATGGTTCTAATTTTTCTCCTCTCCAGCTGAATTAGAATCAATACTGAATGTGATTATTGAATTGATATTGGGAAATCAATCTGAATGTGATGGTAATACAGATTTAGGCCTAGAGTGATAATTTGCACATATTGAGATTCATTCCAATTCGAGACTAGAATACCGATAATTTTTACACATTGAGATTCGTTCCAACATCTTTGCCAAAGTAAATCGTCACTCATCACGCCGCCTCAAAAATCACCGCCGCCGTGTCATTGCTGCTATCCGTCTGATGAATATTGAGCGGACCAGCAAAACGCGACGTGCCTCTCATATTGTTGAAGCAACATCAGGTGATCCTGTTCCATTTAAAATACCATATCAAAATTGGTCAACTGTGCTTCGTACGTCTGAATCGCTGATCGCCTTCAACAAACAGGCAAAGCTGATGATGCCACTGGAAAGACGTCGCAGCTATTATTCCTCTCCTGATCCCTCCCATGCCAAAACTGATGAGAGGTTAGCAATGTATGACAAAACGTACTCATGATGTGGTTAATTAGTTCGGGGAGATGAGGTAGCTAGTCTAATTAACATGGTTACGAAGTAGAAGAAATGGAGCAGGGACACACCCACTTACGACATCTCTACTAAGACATGGCTCATCCTAGTGATGGACTGGAGGGCAGTGAGGAGCTGTAGTCAAATGCTTTCCTTGGTTTTATTTGTATGGCATTAGTTAGCTCAGGTATATTTATGGATGGAGCCTGGAGGGACCAGCAGTGAGATGAGATATTTGACCTATGTTTAACATATTTGAGGAAGATTCGACACATTTGACATAGTTCAAACATATTTGATTGATATTTAAGTGAAATTTACAAATTTGACTAAAATTTGAATTAAATTGGTCTCAAATTTCTCCGAATCGAGGCATAGACACCAACACGCACAAAAGCAAAGAGGACCAATGAAGTTTTCACTGGATAATCACGAGTATTATCGCTATCATCCAGTGTGCCCGTTAACCATGAGGGAGAATAAAATGGAGAAAGAAAATGAAAAAAAGAAAGAAGATAAAGATCCCTGATAAAAAGTACTCCCTCCGGTCATTCCGGTCATTAATATATGACGTTTTTAACACTTAAATTAGTGTTAAAAACGTCATATATTTAAATACGGAGGGAGTAGGAGAGAAAAAGATGGATGGATTTCGTCGCTGGTAGCGCCGCTGCTTGCTTCTTTCCACGCTCGGCCACTGGCCTTCCTCGCTCCCCGCCGTGCGCGCAGACCACGTCTGTGCGGCATGACAGCGTTGCCATGCCGCACGCCTCCGTCCTGCTCCAATCCGCCCCATGCTAGATCCGTCGCTAGGGTCGCCGCTCCTCGCCAGTCCGGCCACCCACCGGTGTGCTGCTGCTGCCGTCTCCTCCTGTCGCCAAGCCTAGCAGTCACGTACGCACGCATGGGAAAGAAGCTACATATGGGATAGGGGATGAGGTTAGAAAATAGACTGGGATAATTCTGTCTTTTCACGTGTGCCTTTCTTCTTTTTAATTTTTTATTCCATTTCCTCAAGGAATACTAATAATAGGGTCAGATGGCTCTTTCAAATTTGAAAAACGGGATCAAAATTGCAAAGTGAAAAAAAAGGGTTAAGTCTGTAGTTAGTCCAAAGTAGGATCAGTTATGCAATTATCCCTTATTTTATGTCAGCTTTGGCCAGAAATAGGTTTTTTAGTTGTCCTGTCATTTCTTTTAGCAGAAAGATGAAAACCGTTGATATTTTTGTAGAGTTGCCCCATCATACGGGAGGAAGGCGACACTTCTTTTTTTTAAAAAAAAACTTAGGAATCCATATTGATGATGTAAATTGAGCTAATTTGTAGTATATCGTGTTTTTGAATTATTGTTGTGAATTTTATACTATGGACAACACTCGAGAGAGGAAAACATATATAAGGAATAGAGATCCAAGAATTTTGTCCTACTAAACAACATTATATAGCGTGATTAGAGCTATAGACATAAATTCTCAAAGCGATAAGCCTAGATGTAATAAAAATGAACCATTAAAGATTATGTCATACAGGAAACTGAAAGATTATGTCATATAGGAAACTGAACTGTATGCATATCGGATGGGCACGCCATAGGAGTGCCACTTTTTCTTCTTCGGATAGACAGACCGACGAATCCACAGTGCACGGGTCAGTGTGTCCTTCCATTTTCTATCTGGATGTCTTGCTGACTCCAGTGGCGGAACCAGGATAACTTGACGACTAGGGCCTAAATTAAAGGCTAAAATTGTTCATGACAATTCATACCTACAGTAAAATTGGTAAAAAATTCTTTTGAACGTCATCAAACATTGGCTTGGTATTTAAGGCTTGTCAGTTTAGCTATTCAGAAATCTAGATACAAAACTGAATTACTGAAAACTCTCCCAAGTCGACAGTCGACAGTGGACACCAAATATTTCTTTTCGTTAAAGTTATATTCCGAGTACCATTTAAAAAAACCCATGTTGCTTTGAAAGTTGGGCCTGCAGATTAAAGTCACTCTGAGCATATGCACTGGTGGAGAAAGGCTCTTTACCCTCGGTTTACAACTCTTTGTAGTCCCGGTTAGCAAACTGGGACTAACCATCCGGGACCAAAGATCAATTTCTTTGGTTCGGGGAAAAAACTAGCGCCACCTCATGGACTGAACCGAGACTAAAGATTATAGTGGGCTGTCTTTTTTTAAACCAGGATTAAAAATGGTTTTTAGTCTTGGATTTTAGCTAAACCGGCATAAATATGGAATTCAGTCCACTTGTCAAAGATCATTTCTACAGCAATGATGATTTAATTGCACTAGCAACTAGGACTTATTATATATGTATCTCTCTGGACAGCTGCTGGGGAATCCTCCATATATACCTCATATATACCTGGAGAACTTGAGATGTTCAGCAAGCTGCATGATTGTGGGGGGCTTAAAGTTGATGGTTTATGTTTTACCGAATTACCTACCATAACAAATTTATCCCACGGCTTCTATCAAATGGTCAAAAGAAATGAATTCAAGGCGCTATCCTTTTTCTTCGTGGATTCATTTCCACTTGGTCTTCGTGGTATACCAGTTAGTATATGGTACACAGATCGACATGAGCATCCATCATGTGTGCAAATTAGAGTTAAGAGTATTAGTGTCATGCTTGTATGTACCATGATAATACATAAAAAACATCTTTGAGAACGAATGAGTATAATGCCGCCGTACCATGCATGATAATGTTAGTTAATTTGGCGAATTATACATGTGTCTTTCGGGTTGAGAGTACCAGTAACATTTGATGATTTAGGAGGAAATTGAGTGTTTGGCAGGAATTCACATGACAAAAACTTGATATTAATAGGAGCATCATCTGTAATTTATTGGGCACTATGGTCAAGAAGAAAGGAATTGGTTTTTGACAAATCCCTATGTAAATCATATTTACAAGTGCTTTTGAGGGTAACATATTGGTAACGGTACTAGACACAACTATAGAAACATAATGAGGATAATGAATACATTTGTGTTGCATGCCGAAAGTTAGAGACTTTGGTGATGCAAGTTTTTTCATACTATGACGGAGATATAGCAATATAATTAAATAAGGCTTATCTTCTTCTTTGTGTCCTTTTGTCTCTTGTTCTTATTTTGTTTCATGGTTTGTTAGCTTATTAGTTAAGCCTCTGTGTTTTTGGAGTGGAAAACTTTCGAACTCTTGCAATAAGTGGCTGTAACTTCATTGAAGCCAAGGCCAGCCGGGTAATCTATTATCTTAAAAAAATGTTAGTTAATATGTCATCCCTTTAAGAGCACTCGGAGATGGATCGATGGCTAATTAATCAATCTCCATGCATCAGGCATTTGTTGCTTGTTATGCACCTAAACAAGTTATCTTTTCGATCAAGTTATTATATTCTGAGTACTTCTTTAATTAGTACAATAGAAATTTGCTATTAAGAGTGATCTTTTACTTTTACTTCATAGACTTAAAGATTTAGATAAGGATATATAGTCTCTCTTTGTGGATTGCTAGTTTGTAATCTGCTTGTAATATGTTTGTAATGTACCTTTTAAAAATCTTAAAATCACACGATTGGGGCCTCCCCTGCAGCAATTTCATAAAAAAACGTGCCAATGACGAAGAATGTAGCTGGAGTAGATACTGCCCTAGGATAATTGTTGGACAGATGAGATGAAAGGGGTGACATCACACACTGTGATGGAACATAGATTATGATGGAATAATTTTCTACTAATATTTTAAATTATAGACAATTGATTCAATGGCAAAAAGAAGACTTTCTCCGGCAGTAGTTGTTTCTAATGAAACACATGATGTGACAAAAGTTAAATTTTATTGCATGAGTGCCAACGTCATGAAGCACCTTTTTTTTTTTGCAACTCATGAAAACTTATATTTTGTCACGCAAAATACCTTATCGTCCTGGCAAAAAGAAGACTTTCTCCGGCAGTACCTGTTTCTAATGAAACACCTAATGGATGCATGTAACAAAAACTTACATATTATTGCATGAGTGCCAACATCATGAAGCACCCTTTTTGTTGCAACTCATGCAAATTTACATTTTTGTCACACGAGCATCGGGCCATTCTCACACTTCTGGGCTTCTGGGCAAAGCTTCAACATATTAGGGCCCATGATTTCGGAGCACAGCGTGCATCACAACATTCTCACGGAACCCTATGAACTGTACCATAATCTCTTCATGGTCCCTGTACAAAGTCATGCAAGGGTACGTGCTCATCTAGTGAAATCTCCGAATCATTGGTGCATGCTTCTTCAAATGAATCGGTAACCACTCTACGCCAATCACCCAGAGCTGACGACAAAGCTGAGATTCTTCCAATCTATCCAGATCGTGCTTGTCACTCTCCTAATCCCTCCCATTCCAAAACAGATGATGATTGGTTAGATCACCAGGAGGTAGCTGGCCGAAAGAAGAAAGCAAGGATGACAGGTGGAAGAGGACACAACAATTCTTGCATAGTACGTATTCACTCAGCACATCTCTACTGTGACCTCCTCCCTGCGACTGAGGCACCGAGTGAAGGATATAAAGAGAGTGAGACGAGGTGGGAAGAAGGGAGGCCATGCAAATTAAGACGGTTGGTTTGGCAGTTCAGGCTCGTGCATGATTAAATTGACATGTGGGATAAGCTGTATGGATGGGACTCCATTACTGACGTGTTGATCTCATCACCACTAGACTCAAAAGTCAGTGATAAAGTTCCTTCAACTTTCACACTTCTCTCCTATGTTTTTTCTTCACCACTTTTCATGAACTCCCCTTGACAGCCGCGGAACATTATAATGAGATTATCAGAGGAGGAGGTCCCTCTCAACACCGACCATCAGGAGAACCTCTCTGACCCACCATCGATGCCCTCACCCAATGACAATTGGTCTGACGAGGGGTACAACACGCCGTCGAAGCAGGGCGAGGACAATGATGCCAATGATGAGGATAAGCATGGTGGAACAGACCAGTCCAACTGCTGCCAACACAACCAAGAACTAGAGGTCCCGCAAGTAGAGAGCAAGGCCGTGACGACCAACATGGCCACAAGGTGGCACGGGAGGCCCAAGAGGGGTCCTAGGTGGAGTTAAAGCGCCAACAACCCTGATATCGCTGGCCGCCAGTTATCCTGTCCCAAGCGCGGCTCGTACAACACTAGAGATGTACTCGGCCCCAGCATGGCCAACACGCCACCGGCAAGGGACCGTGCGAAGAGGCCCCACCACCATTATTAGACTAATTTAGTTAAGTATCATTAGTAAATTAATACTTTTGCTCATGTAATTAATTAGTTTGATGAATTCGCCCTAGATTATGACATGTGGACCTAAGTACTTTTTGCTAATGTTTTGTGTATATAACCATCTTAAGTAATGAAATTCTTTTCAAAATCTCGACTCATTGACATGTGTAACTTATATCGAAATGCAGACGAAAGCTTAGGCGAGTGAGACGTGTGTCAGCAACTAAGCTATGACTATTTTTCAGTTTACAGGGCTAAGTCCAATTTAGGACTTTAGACAGATTATCTAGATCTCTTCAGATTTGTCAGCTTTATTTTCATGACACGGATTCTGAATAATCTGATCAGTGTTTTATATGTTTGTGTTTCAAATATGTTGCCTGATTCATTCCTTCGTTCAACTGTTTTTACGTTTGCACAACTGACTACATAACTCTTACAGTACCAGATGGAAACTTGCATGGCTCTTCCGTGGTCCCAAGAACTTGTGCGCGCAAGAACTGGGGATGAATAAGATGCAATCCAGGAGAAAAAAATTGTTATACCAGCACAAACTCCATCCTTAGAAGAAAAGGCGTGAGAAAGATCTCTCTAGTGTGAAGGAGGAAGATGGTGAGGTGAGAGATTGCAGGAAGGAGTTAAATATCCTGTTTATAAAAAATAAACACAACCATTAGCACTCCAGACTTTACAAAATTTAACGCCCTTAGATCCAAATGCCTGATATCGAACAATCCGATGAATCTACTAGACACTACAATAGTGATGTTCTGTTTGCTCCAGAGCGCCATCACCAGACGATTCGGTACTCTCATCGGACACTCCGGTAAAGCTTCATCCATCACCTTGACTTGCCAATGAGCATACTATGAATACACCTTTTTTGTTGGTATTATTATTTTTTCACTATTGGCATTTGGAGTTTTGTCGGATTAAATGGGCTCGACCCAAATTGAATTGAACAACACATTCAACCGTCATGATGAGAATTGCAACTCAATCTAGAAGCGGTTGGTCATACTTCTAAATCATTATTAGGAATAAATCCTGAATCTGTTGTTATGAATAGGTGGAATCCTGGTGAGACACGAAGAAAAAAAAACATTTTATATGCAAATAAACCTGTTGATAAACTTGACATGTAATGTACCAAAATCCAATGTATTGTATATGTACTCTCCATAATAAGAATAATTTGTGTTGATCCAGAAGAGTTGGATCATACTTCTAAACAAACCTCGCCATAGAATAAAATTCTAAATCTATTAGCATGAAATTAATTAATTCTAGCAAAGATGTGAAAACGATTGAATCCCTTATATAACCTCTTGTTATGTTGGTTGTGTGGTAGCAGCAAAAAAACCGAATGTAAATCAACCTCACGTGACAGAACATGTGCATAAAAGCTTTTCTTCCTGGTATAATGGCTTGGATGGACCAAGCAATTAACTCCAAGGAAAAAATCTCATGTACAGGACTGGCTCTCAGATTGAATTTTCCTGGCCTTTTTGAGAACCGTGTGCTTGAGCGACTAGGCTTTATTTCCTCCCCGACGTGGCAAGGCTGTAGATGGCGGTTGCTGCTTCACATGATCACATAAGATCGGACTCGAAGAAAATCGGTTAGACTTCGTACTGAATCGGAGTCGGAATCGATCTAGCCGAATAAAAACTTCGATAGAAAGAAGAACGCAGCAACGAGCGAACAACGGATGAAATTTAGCCGAATAAATTGAATTGACGAGATAAACAGAGGAACAACTGCAGGAAGTAGAAGAAACTCCAATGCTCTTAAACATGGCTCTTCCGACTATAATAATCTGGCTCTTGCTACCACTTATAAAATTGGAAAAGTTGTAATACCACTTGATGTAAAAATAGAGCCACATAACAGAGACACGATTTAACGGAGGCTGACCATCATGATCAATATTGAGTAGTTGATACAAACACAAAATACCACGGGCAACATATCCTTTCCGTACGTCTTGCAAGAGATATATAATGGGAAAAATTTAGGAGTCCTAATAGATAAAGACATAAAGTTTTAATAGAAACTAATCCAACTTCTAAAAACTTTTCCTTATATATTTCGTATATAGAAATTTGGATCATATTTAACACTCCTATGACATTTCTTTCGCATCCAGTGAATGATATTGGTTTTGGTGCTAATTTTATAGCTCATTTGATTTCTTTTTTTTTTTGCGGGGATAGCTCATTTGATTTCAAGGCCTTGGAAAGCTTGGATTTAAGGTCCTCGTGCAACTCATGTAATTTTAACTTGTCCAAATTCAGATAGAAATAATGCACTTGGAGGGAATTAAGTTATCGGTCTGAATTTTGCTGCCGCCATCAGACGAGAAGAGGCACACACTTGCATTAATTGTGATGGCGATTGCATTTCTCAGGAGATTAGAAATTGAGGCACGATGAAGAAGAAGATCACACGTTCTGATTCTTATTTTTCTCCTCTCCAGCTGAATGTGAATCAATAATGAATATGATTATTGCATTGATATTGTGATGGTCAAGTACAAATGTACGTAGGCCCAGTGATAATTGTACATATGGAGATTCATTCAAAATCGAGAGTAGAATACCGATAATTTTTCGTTCAACATCTTTGAAGTGAATCTTTAGTAAAACATCATCATGCCGTCGTATAAGCTGCCGTCGCCGTCTGGCCTTGGAGCACCGACCTTGCAGTGCCCTGTGTCAACGCACATCCGCTGTCATCACTGCTATCCGTCCGATGAATATCGAGCGGACCAGCAAGATCTGACGCCCCTGTCGTCTCGCTGAAACAACATCAGGTGATCCGGTTCCATTTAAACCAAGTCAAAACTAGTCAACTGTGCTTCATCTGCCTGAATCGCTGACCGCCTTCAACAAACAGGCATAGCTGACGATGCCACTGGAAAGATTTTGCGGTGATTATTTCACTCCTGATCCCTCCCATGCCAAAACTGATGAGGGGTTAGCTAGGTCGGGGAGCTGAGGTAGGTAGCTAGCTTAAAGAAGATTATGATGCAGAAGAAATGGAGCAGGGACACACACTTGCAACATCTCTACTAAGACATGGATCATCCCACCGATGGACTTCAGGGCAGCGAGGAAGGAGCTGTAGCTAAATGCTTCTTTTGGTTTTATTTGTATGACGTTTAGTTAGCTCAGGTATATTTTATAGGTGGAGGGAGTAGCAGTGAGACAGTGAGATGAAATAGGAGTATGCGTAAAAATGGGTGGGTGGTTTGGCCATTCGTGCTACTCTCTTCTGTTATGGTTTCCATATTGCTAAAATAAATATTTTGAAATTATTTATAATTAAAGTTTGATGATTTTGACCTCATGTCAAAAACATTAATTATTATGAATTGGAAGGATAGCTTAAATTGACGTGAGTAATTAAGGGAGAGCATGGATCACGGACGAAATTAGCCACTCAGCTTGCCCTTGAATTTCTAGTGTCTGTGTCGTCGCAAATATTTCCTCTCCTCCTCGTGATGGCACATGCCTAGTTGCCTTGTCTACCGTGAAGTTTCTGAACCTCACATATGCAATCTGCTGGGTAGACGAACAGAGTAATTTTGTGGAGATGATCAACACATGATGCTTTCGTTCAAAGCATATGTGCCGACTTCGTATATACGTCAATTTTCTTTCGAAACAGAGAGGATATGACCCAATGAATTAGAAAAAAAAGTCAATTTCTCATGTATGCATGTGTCTAAGTATTAAATAATAATAATTAAAAACCTTTTAAGGTATTCCATTTGCTGGCTTTTTATAAATAAAAGGAGCAATTTATAATTTGATGTACAGGAGACAGCTACTCCTAGAAAGCTGCAAGAGAAGAAACTGAACAGAAAAGGCTAGGCTATACAGGGGAGGAGAAGCACTTAGCCAAATAAAAGAAAAAGACCTAGTGAACAATCATTAACCTGTTCGAGAGTTTATCGTCCGGTATTGTGCAATGCTCCTCGAGATATCTTGTTCTCCTGTGGCATGGGTAATTGAAATATCACAATTCTTTGGTAGTTTGCAAACATTTTGAGCATCCGATGTTCTGCTGGCTTAATAGATAATTCTTCAGCCAAACAGTCTTATTGACAAAGCCAACAAACGGTGACAAATGAATCACTCGTTTCTTCCGACTCGTGAAGAAAAAGCTCCATCCTGTCCTTCGATACCTCCCATGCCAAACAAAAATGGCCAAAATCAACGAGTAATCCGGTGAAGAGGAGTGGAAGACAAAGAAGAGAGCATGCATCATATCTTCTCAGAAACGGAGGCCAGATAGAAGGAAGCAACGAATAGAGAGGCAGCCGAGACTATAAAACGAGGGTTGCTTCAGTTTATGATATAATATACTACTTCGTCTGTTCTTATATTAAAGACGTATTTAATTATACACGGTCTACAATACTTTACCATTAGTTTATTCCATAAGAAATTATTAAAAACTATAAAATTTATATTATATGAAAGCACATTCAAATACAAATCTAATAATGTCACATGCAAAACACTAAACACCAATATGATTAGTTTAATTATTAGTCAAAACTTTCAAACATTAATTTTGTGGAAAAAAGGATGTCTTATATTAAAAGACGGAAGGAGTATAATAGTATATACTAGTGAATGAATGGTCAAGATTAAATAAACACTAGTCGTTAGTACAACCTGTAGGCTATAGTATGCAATAATATATGATGCATTTTGAAAAAGAAAAATAACAGTTTTATTTGTAATTTGTTTGACTATTAATTTAGAGAAGTCATGAAAATGTTGATTATTCATTGGCAGTGAGCCAGCGATTGCAGCTGGACGGCGATCGTCTGAACGCGACGACACGGTGAGTCCCAGCGACGTGGCGGCGCCGGAGTTCGGCAAGACGCCGCCGCCAGAGTACTCTGGCCAGGAGATCGTCGTCACGGCCATCTGCTTCGGGACGCACGAACTGCTAGAGCATGCGCGATAGTCAGTGACATCAGGCCACTCCCGGCGATCCACAGCATGCAAATTAGAATATTTTCACCTGGGTAACTCCTAATACTTCCATGCAAAACTAACGGGCTTAGGTCTAGACTGAAGAGAACCAATGAAGGCGAAAGATAAAGTTGAGGAGGAGGAAGAAGATCCAACATCCTACTGCAGTATAGTAGTACATATCAGTATATCACTAGGTATCTATGAGTAGTATGAATGGAGTATATCCATTAATTTATATAATTATTATAGTAATTAACTTAAGAAATTATCCACATACACCATCAACTTTAAAATTTTAAATTCATGATATTTAGTTTCTTGCACAATGAGATCACATAGTTAGGACTATCTTTTTTATATAAATGTTCTATACTATTACGTACTACATGTGTATACTATCATGTGCTAACCATTAGTATAATTTAATCTCGACCGTTCATTCACTAGTATAATTGATTAGTATACACTGGTGTTTGGTACCAAGGTTGTGGCAAAGGTACGCTGTTGTATGATAGTGCATTGGTGCAACGAAAATGTTTCTGTAGCTGTGATGATTTACTGCCGACCTTTTAGGCTTCTGCGTGGATCTTCAGCAGTTTATCTGAATACATAAAAATCGATGACATCTCATGACACTGTTAGAGTTCGTGACTCGGTAACTCCTGAAGTCCTGATACCTCTCATGCCGAACCAATGGGGTTAAGGATGAGCTAGTCGAAGAGAAAACATGAACGAAGTTGAGAGTAGGAAGAAGAAGATCGCCCAGCATGGCAGCATATATATCCTGCAGTACATCTCACTCACGCTATATGCAAGTTTATATAAGGTTGGGGTTATGCATATCTGAGTAATGATGTGTTCATGATGTCATTTATCTCAACCCTTGCAACTCAAACAATTCACTTGTTGTTTGATTTTCCGACCTTTCAAGCTATATAAAGTAACCGACCCGCAACTTTATAGTGTCACCCTTGTGTGCGTACTAGTGAGAGCACCTTTATATCTCCCGGTGTTTCCCATGCCCAACTAATGGACTTGGCAGCTAGATCGATAGACAAGCCGATGAAGGACATAGATGAAGAAGTTAAGAAGGGGAAGAAGACCCCAGCACCTTACTACACATCCCACTCAAATTAGTGAGTGTTAAATAAGATTTATGCGAGATGTTGCTGCATGATAAAGGGTTGGTGGGCTAGATTGATTTTTGCAAGTGTATATATATGCAGCTCAAAGTTGACAGCACTTGTGTAAAGAAGAGCAGAGAATGAATGAAGAGTGAGGTTTGGACAGATTGAAGATCAGCCAACAGTTGTGATGGCTGGGAAGCCTACCTGTATCTCTCACATGCTAGTGTAAATAGCTTCCCCTTTTTTTAACGTTAATCAGTGTCCTTTACAAAAAGCCATATATGTACATAACGTATACAAAACGTCCTGATGAGCGGAACAGCTTTTGGTTAAAAAAAAAACAGACGGGCTGGAAACCCCATTAGGCTAGAGGCAATGCGGTTCGGATGCATGAGTGGAGTTATCCGAAAATAAGCGTGTGCACCTGTGGATGAGTGTGTATGGTGGCGTATGCAAGTTAAATGTGTCCAATTCTAAAATCTACTATTATTTCTAAAACTATCTCTTTTTGAATTTCAAACCATGTTTGGCTAAACATTTTTTTTCGACAGACCCATATATATCGCTAGGGGTGGATAACGAGTCAGCTCGGCTCGTTCGAGTTCGTCAACTTAACGAGCCAGCTCGGCTCGACTCGTTAAGGCTAACAAGCTAAAAAGCCTAGCTTGGCTCGCGAGCAGCTCGTTAGGCCCGTTAATTACCTATATCTCATTGATGTAATATTTATAATTTCAAGTTTAACATTTTATCATGCATTAACATAATAATTAAACACTAACTAATGAAAAACTCATTAAATATAAACTATTTAGATGTAATTAAATAACTAATTATTGATTAAGAAGCCATAAGTACATAAAAATATTGTGATTTTATTTACTAGCAAGATAAACGAACAGCTTGCGAGCTGGCTCATTAAGCTAACGACCTAAAAGCCAAGATTGGCTCGACTCATTAAAACTACGAGTTTGAGTCGATCCGAGCCGAGCTCAACACAAGCCGATCCGAGTCACGAGCTCCGAGCTTTCTGTCCACCCCTATATATTTCGTGTATTAATTAGCAGAGTGAAAACTGTACAGACCCCTTTAGGTAGGAGAAAGGAAAAAAAAATAAAAACAGAAGAAACAAGGGCGCCAAAACAGCCGGCTCCCGGCTCCTAGGATAAAGCAACACCATATTGCGTGCATTGCTAACTTATATTGTGCTTCTCATTTATGACTCGATGTAACTTGTCATTCTTTCCTTGTGAAGACTCGCCTATTCTGCTCCTTCCATATCTTCCAGCAACCCAACATGATTATCGATTTGATCCCTTTTCTTCTTGTCGGCTCTACTGCGATCGGTCCATTTTCCCACCAATCGAGAAGACGATCACAGTCCATGTAGTGTTCAGTCCTTTATGAATTGGCATTAATTGTAACCTTTCTGCTAAGCTTGTCCACATATGCCTCTTGAAGGGGCACTCTAGAATAGGTGATTGACCGTCTCGAGGTTCCTAAGGCACAAGCGATGGAAGTACGCATTTGGTCATCCACGCACTTGTAGCATATCGACAATCCAAAGTCTGTTTTGGAGGAGCAGCCACATACAAAACTTTACATTCGACGGTGTATATGCCCTCCAAATCAATTTTGACACTATTGACCCCGTGTTGCCGATGAAATGTGCTTGGTAGACAGATTGTGTTGTGTACTGACCTGAAGCCATCCATATCCAAGTACTGTCTAGAACTCCATATGTCAGAGCGATTTTGACTTCTAAAACTTTGTAGACCTGAAAGTACTCCCTCATCAAGGTAGTATTTAGGTCATGTCTGGCATCATCCACCCAGGTGTGATCTCGGATTGTCTTTGCTACTGACATTCTGTTCCTCTTGGAATGCTTGTATAGGTTAGGAGCCAGAGCTTTTAGAGGTGTCTTTCTTGCCCATAATGATTCCTAGAATAAAGTCTCGCAAACGTCCCCGATTAGAACTTATATAGAAGATGCGAAGAATTCCTTGTCCTTTTCATCACATGACATCAGCATTCCAATCAAGGTTTTGTTGAGACTAACCCAATCGAACCATAACTAATTAATGTAACCAAAGTGAACGAGCGAAGAACCAATTGAGTTCCAAGCGTTGTTGGCACGCAAAATTTAGTCCAATTCAATTTACATTTAGCTCGAGTGATCTCTTCAAATCCACATCTTGCCCAAATGAACCTCCTCCTTCTAACCTAGCTTGTCGATGTCTGATAGGAACGTACTGCTTGGGACGCCTTGATTAACATGGTCGATCAGCGCACACTGTTGGGCTAACCCTGAATATGACGTCAATCTCGTTGAGGGGTTCAATCGTAACCCCGACAACTTCAACAGCTTTGAGGAGTCGTGGGCTTACCAGTTTATTCGGATGGGCTTCTAAGAATGCGAACATATCACTGCGACGAACTCCTACATATCTTCTCAGGACGATCCCGTATTCTGGTGCTTTTGTCTCCTCGTTAGACTCAGAAAAAGGTGAGCATACTGATGCATCCCTATCTACTGACACCTCCCATGCCGAACCAGTGAATTTAGCTAATCAACGAGCTAGATAAGAAAATGGAGGAGGAAGAGGAATAACGAGTTATCCACATGCATGGTGCATTATCACGGTAACTAGACATGTATGGTAGGAGAGAAATACATATATATATACTGCAAGTGACTGAGTGAGTGAAATGGCTAGGTCGCAGTGAAAAAGAGTCAAAACAACTAGACAAGTGAATAAGTGATATTTGTCACGTGCGTATCAATTTAATGTACTAATCCTTGCTGGATTAAGTGCCGAGAGTTAAAAACACTCTTAGTCATTTATTTGTGTCGAGTCTTAACTCTCGACCCGATACAAATTTACAGCGCGGAAAATTAATAAGACCAGACACAAATAACTCATACTAAACAACCGGCGCAAATAATGCCACACACACAAAAAAATAATAATAAACGGCTGCTTTTTCGTACGACGACCTCATTTAAAAAATAGACAACATTTTCATGCAATAAAAAATGTAGCATTTTCATCCACAAACGTGAAAATTCATCCAAATATCAAAACAAGGAGAAAATTATTCATTCCCGAAATCCATACACAAATCGCCGGGAAATCAAAAAACAAATTGAGTGCTTGCCGGGGTCGGGTCATCGCCGACACCGGAGTTGATGCTGCTGCTCTGCTCGTCGTTGGTGTTGCTTAGGCCGGGTCGCGGCCACCTTCGATGCACTACTCGTCGCCGCTGCTCGCCCTCGTTGTCGCAGAGGTCGGGGACGTGCCGGGAGTAGAGGCCATCGCTCAATACTGATTCTCCCAATACTGCTCGCTATTTTGACCTTCCAAGTTCTTAGCTCCTTCTTAAGCTGATTCTCTCAATACGGCAATGTAAGGTCTCCGTGCTGTGTTGTCTTTCCGGACTTCCATCACCAACTGAGTTCACGCCTAGGTAATTCCTGATACCTCCCATGCCATGTCACACAAATGGGCTTGAGGCCTAGACTGACGAGCCAGCAGAGGATAAAAATGAGCAAGTAGAGAAGGAGGTATAAGACAAGAGGACTGCTGTCCAACATAACCATCTTCCCCAAAATATAGGCCAACACACAAGATATTTTTCTCGTGTTGATTAGCGTTCTATAGGATCGGCATACGGCAGGAACCTATAATCGCAGATAATGACATATGGCAAGGGAAGTAAGATTCGTTGTGTCGTGCTATTTTAATATATAGGTGTTGTCTCATGTTGATCAGCTTAATGAAGGCAAGTTTAGGAGACGAAGGAATAAATTAAGAATAGACCGAGGTGTGTTAGTTTGACCTCAGCTGCCGTAGGAAAGAAATTATGGCTAGGATTCTTTAATCTAGTTCTGTATGGACTCAGTCTCTTCTTTAATACTTTTATATATTTCTACTTTTAGTACCGAAATTTAGTTATTCATAAATTGTATTTTTAAACTGACTCTAGATACTCTCTCCAATTTCCTTATTTTCAATTCATAATTTCATCTATTTAAAAATTATATTCCTATATGAATACTATACTCTCTTTCAATATTTTTCTATTTTTTAAATTTCAAATTTCACTTATTTGTAACTTGTATTTCTATAGACTCTCGGTTCTCTTTTAATTTTTTATATTTTTAAATCCAAATTTTAGTTACTTTAAAATTGTATTTCTTTATGGATTATTGACCATTTCTCAAATTTTTATATTTCTTAATTCTGAATTTTAGTTTTTTTTTAAATTATATTTCCATATGGCCTCTAAACTACTCTTTTAATATTTTATTTTATTTAAATCCGAAATTCATAAGTTGTATTCAAATACAGCTTATGAATTTCTTTTTCTCCGATTAACACAAGAATTTCTAGCTTCCGGAGAAACCGTGAAGCCTTCTTAATTTTGAAATTGTATGGGACCACCTAACATCTGGCGACAGAAAACCAGGCTAGAATCTGTCAAATTTTGCAACCGTTGGATAGAAGATCAACGTACACCAGTAATGGGTTTGCCAACTACGTAACTAGCACATAACCCGATCCAATAAGCAGATTCGCAAGAAAAACATCGCTAAAATCTGTCAAAAAACTTGTTTTCTTGTTTCATCCGTTCTCTCTGTCTTTCTAATGAAACAGAGATCTAGCCCTTAAAAAGTTTCCTTGTTCAGAAGCTCGCTACTTTCTTCTTGATCCATGCTTTGCATTGCTGAAAAAAAATCCCTACATATTTGGTGATTTTTCACTTAGATTTGTGCAGGGAAACAGAAGGATTTGACAAAACCACTCACAACCAAACAAAGATCAGTGATTAGTGTGTATAAAAACCACTCAACTTTNTATATATGAATCTAGCGACATCAATTTTATTTCATAAAAATAAAAAAAATTATAGATCAAATCCTTGTCTACATTAAACTAACTACATTCGATAACTTATAACTTAGGACGGAGAGAGTAGCTATTACTTGGCAGGCGTCTCTTCAACATTACCTTGATCAGTGAACAGATTTTCAAGCAACCCACATTTTAGTAAGTTTTTATACATATATCACAGAAGAAAAAATCTCTGTCAACCTATTTTTGTTTTTCATCGTGTTTAAGCACATGACGATCAATATTCTGCGCTTCACGATTAATGCCGCTTTCTCTTGGAGTACATGTATTTGTGCAAGCATCGAATACTTGTGTAAACAGTCAATATATATTCTTTCTGATTACGCCTTCTTCAGATGAATCCAATCCCTACATACAACAAACAAGCCACAGCTGTCTTCAGCAATTCTCCTCTGTCAGTCCTTAGAAAACTGATCTTGCGCCCTCTTACTTCCCAATTCCTTCCATGCCGACCTAGGCCAATCGACATGCCAGTCCAAGGTGAAGGAAGGAGATCAAGACAAGGCAATGATCTGCATGCACCTCTTTATTTCTGTGTAAATAAAGAGGTAAGATGAGGAGGCAGTGTAATGCAGATGCAGGTAGGAAGCTGATAATGGTTAGATGCAGGAGCTATATATATAGAGAGCTAAATAGCTGGTGAGCATGTTACACATATTAAATTGCCCAAATTTCATGTTAAAAAAACGACAATGCTATTACTATTTACTGATATTAACTTTTCAGTGATTATTACGTTAGATGTGCAAAGTTCACCATAAGATTGAGTATTACTGTATTAGTATCACATTACCCTCTTTCAAAAACAAAATTATTATATTACCCCACATTTAAGTGGAAATATACCATCCTCACCCTCCGCCTTTCGAACTAAAATATGTGGTCATCGAGCCCTCCTCCTCAGCACGCATGTTGCAAAGAATTGCCCGCCACCTCTTTTTTTTTTTAGTCCCTAGCCTGATAGCCTTCTCTTCCCCCTCTCTCTCTCCCCACTTCTCTCTAAAGCAAAAGCAACATAGAGAGAATCATTTACATTTCTGATTTTCCCTTTTTTAGTCTACTTCAAATAAATTTCAATGAGCTTTCANAATCTCTATGGCCAGGATTATGTATTGACATAAACTGCCATCACCAAAAAGCCTATTTTTAGTGTGTTCTACTACCTCACCACCTATACAAGACAGATTTTGGGAAAAAATGGTTAGCTGTACAAGACCGAGGAACATAAGAGATTTCCACTGTAATTCTGAATAAAGTAATGCAAACATGCTCTCCCTGCCATGAGTACTTGGAAAGAAAACTCTAACAAAATTTACCCACAACTCTGAGCCCCAATCAGCCCCTAATTCCCTATCCAACAAAAACAATCTGAGACCCATACTTCAGATTTACCCACAACTCATATTTAACAAAAAAAAATGTACCCTCAAAAATTACATTGTTGTATAACTACAGTTACGTCTGTAACTATAGTATAATAGTGATGTAACTGACATGTAAATATAGTTATATGTGGATGTAAGTGTGTTATTGGCTCTTAATGGCAATAAAACAGAATGGCAACCTAACTGTACATTCACTGGATTTCTGTAGGACAAAATACAAAGGGCGAACATCATATGGGAAAGCAGAACTTTATAATGAGTTCAATGTTGATAATATATTTGCAAGAACAAAGAAAAAACATGCATTTGTTTTAACAATTTGTCATATGAGATGTGTATGCACTTTATTTAACAACAAAAAGTATATCATTAAAATCTGTAGGGAGTTCGATGCAGCTAATCGCACCTGATGCAATAAATTTTGCAAACACCTCAGGCGAGGTATGACTCTAGCCAAGATGGAATGGACACCTTCACAAAGCTTGTTCCAATCTCCTGGTGGATTTTAGGTTAAAAGCATAAGATAAATGTTAACATTGACATCATGAAGCAAAACATAGAGTTGGTTATCTTAAAAAAATATTAAGTATATTAAAAACAATCATTGCAGACTTCTATGATTTTGACAACAAATAGGAGTTGTGAATAGCATGGTCAGTTAGCAGATTGGGCTAAGGATTACAGGTATGTAAAAAATATTTGAAGGCAGAAGCAAAACCATTTTCATGCTTACTTGTGAGTTGTGACTGTATACTTAATCCTTGTTAAATACTTCGCAAAAAATTTCTATGTTATGTTGATATATAGAATATTTGATGCCTGATCCCATCGAGAACTATTATTTTCAGGACTCAATTGTAACAACAAGTGCTGCTGATCAACAAACTTATGGGAAATTACATGATGACGTAGAGCAAAGGCTCCTGAGTAAAAAATAACAAAACTATCTGGTCTACTTACATGTCTGCATAACTATAATTACATGTGTAACTATATAGTTAAGTGAATGTAAGTAGCATGTAATTATAGTCGAATGATCATGTAACTATACAAAGTGAACTTTCTAAATCTTATTTCTTAGGTAATTCCTGAAAACTGGACAGTGAGCAACTTGAATGAAATGTACAACATGACCTAGAAACAGTAGCATTTAATTTGTAGGCTATAATACTGTCACACATAGTGCACTACAGACCTGAGTACTGCTTTCTTAAACTATAGGAAACATAGTAGGTACTATAACACACGATGCTACTGTACTACATGGTGCAGTGACGCATAGGAAGAGTTCTAATGCACACATGCAAATGTGGGTCTTACCCATTGTTAAACGAGGCAGCTAACATAAACAAAAGAACAAGCAAAAAACCCAGAAGGCATTAACCTAACTTGATAAAAAGTTACAACTTGAATACCTTGGCGTTGGCAACCACATTAGCACAACTTGAAACTCTAGCTAGCTACATAAGATAAACAACCCACAGCTTTGTTGTGTTACCATTCTTGTGTGGGAACTAGACAGAGCACCTTTGCTAATGAATGGGCTTGGCTAGATCGACAAACAAGCCAAACAAATGGCCCCGAGAATTTAAAGATATAGTGCTTCCTTATTTGAGTGGCTTGCCACGGGAAGCAAACAAACCATATCAAACTTTGTTCCATTTCCTCCTTTGGAGTTACATTGTTGTGCATCCGTATCTCCTGACACCTTTCACGCCGAAACAATTGGTTAATTTGACTGATCAACCAGCTAGCCAAGAAAATAAAACAAGAGAGGAACAAGGCGCATGCATGAATGCAAGATGTGTCCTCCTGCCCGAGGAGTCGAGGACAAGGGTAGGAGAGGAGGAATGCATGTGAATACCGAATCATCTAGCTGGTAGCTCGGTGTTTATGTTTAAAATGATGGGAGTAAATTAAAGATGAGATCATCAAGAGGGTGTGTGCTTCTCCAATTGCTGTATTATTAGTTGAAGAGAATTAAAACTATTATTCATCCACCAGTGATCAGGCTGCAGGGTCGAGCGGAGCATATATATACGAATTAATTAGAGTTGAGATAGTAAGTCCATGTGTGGCTACGTTAGCGATGCCTATTTTCTTATATTATGTACGTACTTTTACATCCTAAATTATAGGACACACTTCGTTTCATTAGGGCAAATGTTTAATGTTGGGAATTTAGGGAGAGTTCCACAATGGAAATTTAGGGGGAGTGACACCAACTTATAAATATGGGGAATCCCTCGCCTCATGGGCTAACTTTTGGGGTGCAGAAAGATTTCCTCCCGGGTTGAGTTGGGCTTCCGCCTATGGGCCAACAAATGGTATCAGAGCTGGGCCCAAAATCTTGGCCCGTACATACTCGGATGGTGTAGGCCCAAAGCCCAGTGGACCGTGGGTGCCAGTGATTGGACCTGTGAGCCTGTAAGAGGCCGGTCAGTGCTGAGGGGCACCAATGTATGACGGGGGAGATTGTTGGGAGTGCTGAGGGGCACCAATGTATGATGGGGAAGATTGTTGGGAATAGTCCTACATTGGAAGTTTAGACGGAGTGACACCAACTTATAAGTGGGGGGAGTCCCTCCCCTCATGGGCTAACTTTTGGGGTGCAGAAAGATTTCCTCCCGGGTTGGGTTGGGCTTCCGCCTATGGGCCAACAAATGTTATAAGAGCTGGGCCCACAATCTTGGCCCGTACACACTCGGATGGTCTATGCCCAAAACCCAGCGGACCGTGGGTGCCAGTGATTGGACCTGTGAGCCTGTGAGAGGCCGGTCAGTGCTGAGGGGCACCAATGTTATGACGGGGGAGATTGTTGGGAGTGCTGAGGGGGCAACAATGTATGATGGAGAAGATTATTAGGAATAGTCCCACATTGGAAGTTTAAGGTGAGTGACACCAACTTATAAGTGGGGGGAGTCCCTCACCTCATGAGCTAGCTTTTGGGGTGCAGAAAGATTTCCTCCCGGGTTGGGTTGGGCTCCCGCCTATGGGCCAACATTTAACACATATTCTAT
>CM002484.1:18903245-19012661 GCA_000325765.3 Leersia perrieri
CATAAGGCATCTGGACCGCATATCTCATATCAAAAGGTGGATGATAGATTTGCATTTTTCCACCAGAATATTGGTTTGCACCTGAAACGTTCCCATTCATCCATCCATGTATTACACGTCTAGATGCTCGAGGTCTTTTATCTTTGCTCTGGCGCCACTGTTGTGTGCAAAGCTACCCAAAGGTGCTAACCGGATTAAATTTCAAAATATTCCTTTTTTCCTTTTGAATTTACAAAAATATACCGAATTCATACATAATTGCATAAATATTCGTGGTCCTGTGGCATGGATGCGCGCCACCGGCCGGTGCCGCACCATCAGCATGCGGCAACGCACGCAATCATAATGATGCATGGATGACGTGCAGCCGATGTTGTGCGGCCGTGTTGTGGCACCGTGTGGCAGTTGGCTGGTGCCGCACGGTGGTGCTGCGGCACCGTGTGATGTCGGCCGGTGCTGTGCGTCCGTGTTGTGGCATCCGAATATTTATGTAATTTTGTATGAATTTGGTGTATTTTTGCAAATTTAAAAGAAAAAATTAAATATTTTGAAATTTAATTCGGTGCTAACCTCCTGAAAAGCTGAAACTGCTCTGCAAGATACTTTGCTATTGGCGACGTATCACTGCATCTGCATCAGTGCTGCATTACAAGATGCCTCAAAGAAAGCCCTAGAACTACTTTCACGATGCAGTTGTGCAAGACAAGGAACCAGCACCTTTACATGTCCCGGTATCTCCCATTCCAATGCCAACTGAGCTAGTAGTTACTGACAAAAGGTAAAGAGTTGTGAACTTGTGATTGCTTTATCTTCTCGTCTCAAATCGATACCCGCATCTACTTCAATTGGCTAGGTGCCTAGGTTTACTTTGTCAAAGTACCGCTCTTCAACAAGACAATTTATAGGTTTAAGTAAGAAAGGCGTCTCTAGATAGAACAGAAACCCCCTCTCGAATGTGTATCTCTACCTCTAACTCTCGAATTGGTGCTTATGACTTCTGACACTTGTTCTATATTCACTTCAAAAAAGAACCCCCCTACGGGAGCCAGGGTCCCCTTTTTATAGGGCCCGGACCTAAAAGGGAAAAATACAATTATACCCCTGGAATTGTTACAACATGAGGAGCTACAGTGTCAATACGTTTTACATAGTGGTCCCACCATCTAGGCTGTTTTTGCATAGTAATGTCATGAACTTGCAACAAATGTTGAGTGGTCCCGTGGTTGTCCCCTTCATGTCGGGGAGCAGGTAGCTTTCTTCGAGTGGGCTTCCTTGCTTGCTGTGCATCGCCAACGCTCGGCGTCCCTGGTCTCTCTCGAACGGTGGTTCGACGTCTTGACATGGCACTTGGGGTATTCGAGCTCTCCAGCTTCCCGACGCTCCCTTGCGGTCGAGCTCCTTGGCCCTCGAATTCCCATTCAAGAGGCTGGTCCGATGTATTCGAGAACCTGTAGAAAGACGGGCATCTTCGTTTCCGATTCGAATCAAGGACGAGCCTGAGGGCGGTTAATATCCCTGCCCCAACATCTTAATTAATGTGAGATGAAAAACCTAGTATGAAACCTTCAAAAACGAGGTTTTATTTTATTTATCTGCAAAACTTATTGAGGATCGATAGTGAGTTGGATTTACAGCTAACCAGATGCTAACCTAGCACTTGCGGCATGCAGTGATGCATGGAAAATAAGAAAGAAAAATGAGACTTGTAAAAGTTATAATAGGGGATAGGCGGGATAGCGATCACAAGAGGAGAGGATGTGTGAACTGTACCCAGTACTCCACTAGTTGGATCCATGCCACTACAATTTTTCAAAATTAGAGATATGTCATCCGTTAGTCAATGCTATGTGGAGCCCACGTGAATCAATGTGAATTCATGATATTTTTAGTTTTTTGCATAATAATAATGGGATATCTCCAATTTTAAGAAATAATAATGGGATGACTCTAATTTGTATAGAGTATTATAGTATTCATTGTGAATTCATGATATTTTTAGTTTTTTGCATAATGAGTTACAAAGTTACGATTGTCCTTTTCACACAAACATGTGCATGGATGCATGCTACAGATGTATTTTACCATATACTAATCATTAGTATATATTTAATCTTGACCCTTCGTTTATTACTATAATTGACTATTAGTGTATATTAGTATTGAGTATTGTAAAAGCATATTTTTTAAGAGTAAATTTCACTTTGGGCCACCTTTTATTACCAATGTTTTGCTTTGGACCACCTATTAACCAATGTTTTCACATTAGACCGGGTAATCTTACCTATATTGCACTTTAGACTACCCGACTCTCTTACGAAGCATATAAACAATTTTGATTATGTCGGCTCTTAATCTTAAATAAGCTCTTACTAATGTATGTATGCCATTTATTTAACATATGACAAATCAAATTTAGATGTGTAAAAGAGTTAATAGTGATCTAAAATGTCACAAAGGTAAGATTACTTGGTCCAAAGTGAAAACATAGGTTAAAAGATGGTCCAAAGCGAAACAGTGGTAATAAAAGGTGGACCAAAGTGAAATTTATTTTTTTTAATTATAGATCGACGGAGATGGATTTCTGATGGTATAATCCGAGTCCCAATAAACCTCCCTTTAGCAGTGAAACATGTAAAAGAACGATTCTGTGTATTAAACACCAAGAAAAATCTGATCTAGATCCAATCTTTTATTGGCAAAAGTGCATCAGAACTGGTAAGGTCTTAAATACCATAGCAAGTGCATCTTCAGGACCCAACGTAGCATCATAGAGCGCCTATACATAGGATCTTGAGAACCCACGTAGGATCGTAGAACGCCTGTATGTAGGATACGATCGACATCGGAAGCATGGCAGCGTCTGCGCCGTCTGCATTGCAAAATTGCACCGGTTGAGACCAATGACGTACAGTGCACCGGTTCATCATTTGGAAATGTTCAAGCTTTCAGCATTTGGTGTACTACCCTAAGTTGAACTACTCACAGATGATGAAAGAATCTGAATTGCAGCTATGGTCTCAGTGTCGTTGTCTCGGCAACTATAGACATGCGCTTTGATACATGTCCTAATGCATCCCATGCCAAACTAGATAGTGGGATTAGAGATCGATGAGCTAGCCCGAGAAAACAGGAGGAAGTCCAAACTACGTACAATGGGTGATATAGGATCAGAAGAAAGACAAGTGAATGAAGCGGTTGTTAAGATGCATATATATATGAAAGGTTGGAAGTTAACTTTTGATCGGTGAGTAGTGAGTATTACAGAGTGAGTAGTAACTAGCTAAGATAGCTGGGTGGTTCAGGCTTAAATGATGGGGTTGAATGATCATGAGCAGAGGGGAGCAAAGAGAATTGATGTGTTTTGACCCTTTAATTTATTTTTTAGATGGAAATTAGTACTTTGGGAAAGACCCTTTAATTACCACCAGGGGGATACAATGAAGGCAATCCATGGAGACATGGATGGATTAGGTGTAGTACAGAGTTATACAGTACCTCTTCAGGATGCAGGCCGGCCTGTTGAGCTGGGCATACAAATAAAGTTGAGTGACATAAATAATAAAGTTGAGTGAGACTCAGTAAGTTCATATATGAGTCAGACATACTTGTCATTCCCTTGAAGGGCTGATTATCTCCGGCATAATAATCTTGAGTTTGAGCCAGGATGAAATTTCTGACGGTTCAAAATTAAGACAATGCTTGTAAATCATGAAGGAAAATGTTATCTAGATATTCGTAAAAAAATGTCCTAAAAAACTAGTGGTTGTGTGTGGAGTGGCAGGGCCAGGAATATTGTTAGAAAATCAACCCCAACCTCAGAAGCTAACAGCGGAAGCACAAGATGATATATGTCATAGAAGATCCAAAAATGAAGACGACACTGAGGCATGATATTTTTTAACGTGGTTCGGACAAGCCTACTCCACGGGGCACTGATTATGAACGTTCCTTCCTGATCCAGCATAATTACAGTGTATCTGAGTATCCACGACCCTCCACCGACCGGCAAGCCATACCCACATCTATACTAAAGTCGCCTTGCGGTTATCTTTGGTGTGCCTCTTTATTTAAGAGAGAGTCTAAGACCGAATCCAACTACTGATTAAAAATCCTACAACTATTACAACTACAAGTCCTAATTGATAACCGACTACGTACACATATTCGACACAAACTCTAACAAATGTAATCCTTCAAAGTTATCACGTCGATTTCAATCCACAACATGCCAACTCCGATTTCTGGAACCCAGTTCGGCCTCCCAAGACAGCTCTAGCTTCAAACGGTTGCCATTTATTTATGTCAACTCCGCTTTGGGTAATCTTGGACTTTTTGGAAATCTTATCTCATTACCTTTCCAATGCATCTAGTCCCATGCCAAAATCCATCCTGAGTCAATAGGAATCGTTAAAACAAGATGACATTATTGCTGAATTCCGAACCAAATTTAGGCCTTGGGCCTTGTAATAGATTAAGCCCATCTCGGGAGAGGATCTCTCCACCTCCACAAACCAAAACTTATCCCTAACTCTATTTTCATCTATAAAGAGCTATGTACATCTCCTAAAACAATTGGGTTTTGTTTAGTTGAATTTTTGCCAGGTGTCATTCATCTTGTCTCTAGTCCTCAGTCGTTTATTCGGCGACTATAGATTCAAAACCCCAATAGTTGGTGTGTTAATTTGCTGGGTCGATTAGATCTACCACTTCAATCACAACTATTATTTTGTGCTTAATTATCTATTCGCAATATTTAGATTGTATATTACCTTGTTCTTGTAGTGTTCTCTCGTTTGCCCTGTAGAAATTATTAACCGTGCGTCACAGTTGGTACGACATCGCTTGTGGTGTAGTAATTGTATGGTGTCCTGGACTTAATCTGGTTCGTAGCCACATCGTCAACGTCACATTAGATCAAAACGAGAGTTATCCCCCTCATTAGAAGATCGGGCCACAAGATAGAGCTTCATCAGTTGATCTGGCCAACCACTCGCCGTTGCCACTGTCGCCGAGCCGCCACAGCCACCGGCGGCCGGGTCGGGCCACCCCGAGGCCGGCGCTGCCGGATTCGTCCGCCCGCCCGCCCGCTGTGGCGCCCTGCCCGACAATGGGAGGATGAGGCCGGGGCCGCCATCGTTGTAGCCGAGCCCACCACGACCATCGGCCGAATCTGGCTGCCCATAGACTGGCACTGCCGATCAAATCCGGCCACCCGCTTGCCATCGCCCACCGACGTGGAGAGGAGGGGGCTAGGTAACATGAAGAGTCTAGTACTCTAGTGTGTGTATGTCATGCACAAATCTAGTATGATGCGTTCACATGTCTCTACATGCAGTATGCTACATGAACTTGAGTTATAGATATATAGAAAGGGATAGCCTCGTGCATGAACTCTTTAAAATCAAAAGCTGAAGAGGAATGGTATGAGAGAGCAAAAGAACGGGAGAAAATTCACTAAAAATGGAGACTGGACATAAATAGAAGCTAGTAATTCAAGGAAGGGAAGATCTAGAAGCTAGTAAGTATTGTAGATTACTTACAAGTTTAAAGGAATGAGAGTTGTCTGAACTAAAAAGAGGAGGTAGTAGAAGAGAGCAAAGGCTGGGAGTAAATTCGAGACAGAGAGAGAAGTCCAGCTAGCTAGCAACAGTGGATCACTAACTGGACTGAATACTGAAAATTGTATGACATGTGCTGACAATTAATTTTTTGTGACCCCAAAAAATGGTAGATTTTCTCCATTAGAAGTAAATGAGTAGCAAGTGCTTCAGCAAATTAAGCAACCGTGATAGAGATTAAACATCATCACATCCCAACGGTAAACATTGTATAGTCTCGCACAACTCTCTAAACAAAATTTGTTTTAAAAAGTGTTGAACATACTTTCTTACTCGTACATCAATTTTTAATATGACGTATAAACTTGGGAGTGACAGGTTCAACCCCTTCTTGTGTGTTCTTCCCCAACCGGTGTAGCAGCTTTTACAGCACTTGCATGCATCAGTGTGTTATCCTCTCCCCTCTACCGAAACACTGGTGAGGTGACACGGTGATATCAGTGTGGCTGCCAACGATGATTTCGCGGAGATCGTGGCTGCGTCCCCAATTTTTGGACTTTAAACTCCATGGCAACATCGCAGTTCCATCAATAGGATTCCCAACACTTCCCATGCCATACCAATTGTGACAGTACAAGGACGATGAGTCGATGACAACAACAGACCAGCGAAAGAAAAATATCATCGATCGTCATATCCAGGCATGCATACATCAACGTGCTCATCCAATGTCTGTCACGCACGACTCATGCAGGCACGTATCTCTCTACATGCAGTATTGCAATATGCTTATGATGGAAGCATGCAAGAGTTTTTCAGCCACATTAAACGTTGAGTTACCCAGCACTATGAATTTTAGGTATAGATATATAAAGAGGTGTATCCTTAAAGAACCTGAAGAATGGTGGTGTTTAAAGACAGGGGGTTGGCGTGAGAAGAGTGAATGTCCAAGTATATTGAGAGGCAAATTAATCGGCCGTCGTAGGATCAAACTTGAACGGTTCAGATATGTGAAACATGGTGCTCCGGCAATGCAAGCAACTTAAATTGGGCAGCTCACATCACATACATCCCAACACTAGAATATATAGTTCTTTACAATAAACCCATTTGGGAAATGATCACTCTTTATATCTGTGAGCAAATCCATCAACACAAAAAAAAAAATGACACAGAGGGACGTAACACTTACGTGCCAATCTCTAATTAATTAAGTAAAACGTGTAAAAAAATTATACAGAAAGTGCATCCCTCTTCTTGTGTCATTTTATTTCCTTTAACAACAGCCGAGAATGGACTTCTCGATATCCTGTGCACGAAATATCAGCTACTCTCATCTATCATAGAGGGATATGCTTAAACAAGTGCATCGTCAGTCACATACTAGTGAAGAATTTGCATGCATATATGATTTTTCTAGCCATCGCCTCACCAGGAGGGCAGTTCAATCTTGGCATGCATTAATTTCCTGACACATCGCATACTGAACCAAACTGTGACCAGGGAACAAGAAGGAGCCAGCAAAGGAAGAACTATATATAGCTAGTGTGTATGTGTCGTGCTCAAAAATAGCAGATGTAGCTATCTGCTATTGCTTCGTATATTCGTGATCGCCGACGACGCCGCGTGACTGCGTCAGTTCTTGAGGTGACGAAACGTTGAACCCGATCTGGCAACCCATCAGCTGATCCCAATTCACTTAATTTCTGATTTCTTCGAAGGGAACATGACTGAATCAAAAACATGAGTCGGCGAGCCGGAAACGTCTACGTGTCAATGGACCCCGCAGTAATTACTCTGGTAAATTTTATAATATACTGAATTAAATTATTACTAGGAGAGTAATGTGAATTATCAAAACTAGTGTAAATTCTTAATAAAATTCCTGGAGACGGAAATGCTCTAGAAAAGAGAGGGTAAAAGCAACACGACGCCCGCCAACATGGACTTGGTAAGAGGGGAGAGGGCACATTCATGTATTGATATTTTGGGGATGCCTCCATGGCAGCATCGCCGTTCCATCTCTCCATGTCCCAACACCTCCCATACCGATGGAACGAACTAACCAAGAGGACGACAATAAGGAGCTAGCCATTGATAGAAAATCACGTTGATGTCTCTATATATGCCTCAACACATTTGTCAGTCTCAATATGTCTCGGTCAAAATGATGAATGCATGTAAATCTCCCTACATACTACTACAGTGTGCTTATAATGGAAGCGTGCATGCAAAATTTGTTCAGTCACTTTAATTAAGCCATTCGATACATAGCCAACCACAGTCCATGAATTTGACCTAAAGAATAAAGATATATAGAGAATTGCTACGGTTGCCAATATTTTTGCATCCAATGACATGCTTTGGCTTGTTAGTAGATAAAATGGTTCTGCTACATCTCGTTTATATTGTTATGAATATAGTTGTATTGAATAACAACCTTAAGGGGGCAATATATTTTTCTTTGAAGGGGGACAAATAAAACTTTGCCTCGTATATATTGATAGAGGAGTAAATTATACAAATAAAATGTACCAAGCCTATTAGAAAGATAGACTTGAAAAAAAACAAAGCCTATAGTGATAATCTCCCAAAATTTTGAACTTTTATAGTTTAGTTGCACCGGCATGCACCAAAGCTCTCGTTTTCTCCTTTATATATAGGAGTACAGAAGATCTAAATATATAGGAAGATAACCTATATATGTAAAGACTATATTCCTTAACACTCTCCCTCAAATGCAATGCATATGCAATAATGCCATATTTCAGAGAGAAAATACTAAGCACTAAAACTTAGACAATATAAAAAGCTTACATCCAACTCTGCAAATGTCGTCGAAACGTATCGTTGAAGTACACGTAGAAACAAGCCAAAGAAGTGCAAAACGAAGCACATATATAAAGTCATGGCGATGACAAAAAAAAGTATCTTGGTCAAAAGCCACAAATAAAACGGCAACGAGTAGCAAGATTACAAAGAAAAAGTCAGTAAAAGACCTATATAACAATATTACATCAATAGCGACACAAAGAGACTAAGCAAAGAAAACCGATTGATATACATGGACGCAAATGATAAAGATAAACTCGAACAGATAAGTATATGGACACAACAAAACAATACTTAGAGAGTAACGAGACTCGAGTATATGGAAACAGTGAAACAATACTCAAAGATTAAAAAAATCCTAAAAAAAAAGAGGAGTAACCCCTCAAAAAAAATACTCAAAGATAAAAAGGACTCGAGTATATGGACACGACGGAAGCAAAGAAATAGGACCATCACCAAAATAGATCACGAAGCAATTAGGAAAAGCCGAAAAGCCCGACTAACACGTATAAGATGGATTTGCCTGCCTAATCGATCTGCTCAAGACAGACAAAGCAGAAAAATAAAAAAGGCAGAGGGATGACACCAGCGCCGTGTTGATCTGCTCATGACAGAGCAAAAGCAGAGTAGACCAGCAGGGCATGGCGAGAGGCAGCAGCTGCTGCATGCACAATGGTAACCGCGCGATGGAGTCGTACCGCACCGACGCAGCCAGTTGACCGTGTGAAAAAAGCGCAAGGATCCGTTTCATGGAGATGAGCAACGGCGAGACGAGCCGGCGGCGTCGGAAGGCTTCATGGATAAAACCCTAGATCTCTGCTTTGATACCATGTTATAAATATAGGTTGTTTTAATCAATAACCTCAAAGGATCAATATAAAAGTATAAGATGTCTAAATATACAAGAAAATAACCTATATATGTAAAGATATATACAAGTGTTAGTGTTGTTGTCCTGATTGGGAGCAATTCACAATCATTGACTATATTTTTGTACATTGTCATACAGAAATTAGAAATGCAGCGGTACAATATGAACCAGATGAACACATACAACAATTGGCAGCTTTTATTTCAAGGAGTATATCACAAACAATAGACTTAGCAACTCTGTTTTGCCAGTTAGGCTGATAATATGAGAAGCTCTCTCGGTGAACTACTGTAAAGAGGGTGTGTAAACAAGGAGTGGAATGAAGAACAGAAATGAGAGCAGGTTAATCAGAAGGAATGAAGAGATGCAATGCATAAGCCTACACTGGTGTAACACATAATCACACGTATTATCGCATTCAAGGACAAACTGCATGCGTGCTATCATTGAGGATACAAATCCGTGCCACATATATATTAAGTGATTATATATAAATATTCATATACATAGCAGAACGGCAAATCTGTGCCAATTATTATCACTTATTATTAACTTATGTTACAACATACTAAGTACTAGTGAAAGGTAATTAAAGCACTATGCACGGGGATATGTTGACAGGGATCAATAACAAATTATTAATTACCTATAACAAATTATCAACTACAATAAAAAAAAAATTGAAAAATATGCGAAAAAAAAGGTAGGGGTGACACGTTGGCACCGCCGGTGGCCACAACAGTACAGGATTTTGTGGGAGCCTCAATTCCCGCTCTAATACAGACTTTAGATGTTCCCCCACAACCGTTTCCTTCCTCGTGTTTGACAAGACGCCATCCCACCGTGATCTGCCGAAGAAACGGAGTAGGGCACCAACCACGAACTCGCCTTGGAGTCGTCAATGTACCGATTACACCAAGCTAAATCCATCATAACAAGGTGGTTCCATCTCTGAAAGTCTCGACGCTTCCCATGCCAATCAATCCAACTATCCAGCGAAAGAGGATCATGTGTGATCGATGATCATGCAGCAAAGTCCTCATATCCAATGTGTCAATCACGAATCATGCATTGTTGTGAAGCTTATTATTTGTGTGTATTTATGCACATATCCCCTACAGTGTGCTTGTGTTGAGGTGGAACCATGCATGGCATGGAAGTATATATAGAAATTCAGTCTGTTGCAACGACAAAAAAAACGTGGCAAGAGAATCAAAATAGTTGCAATACATATCAATAGCAACTATGGCACTGTTGTTAGGAGCCATGGCAAGCATATATGTTGCAATAGGTCCATTGCAACGATTTTTTTTGTGGCAATAGTATTTAGTTGCCACGGAATGATCACTGTTGTAATTGCATATATTGCTATGCCTAACATCGTGGCAATAAGACCTATTGCCACACCATAAGACATTGCATTAGGCATCACTTGCAATAAACTTACCACCAAAGAACACCCATATGTGAAGATTCAGATATTCAAATAAAAGCCAAAAAAATATTTTGAAATTTTTAAAGCTTTAAGCATGTTCATATGTCACTAGCCATGGTTCCATAATTTTTTTTTGCTAATTTTACAATATTGTAGACTATGCGATTCGAACTTAGGACCTTCCTCTCTCCAAGCAACAACCTCACCATTAGGCTATGAGCTCATACAGACAAATCTTCTCATACTTTTATTTAACTATACATGAGTATGAGCTCGTCCACCATCTGCACAAGTAGCTATTGCAAGGAAAATCTATGATTATTGCAACCAAAAATATTTTTGGCAATATTATCAATATATTGCAACCATTTCTTAAAATGGTGGCAATAACACCTATATATTGCAACAAAAATAAGGGTTATCACAACATAATATATTCATGGCAATATTATCCACATAATGCAACATTGTCGTACAATGGTGACAATAAAACCCTAACTATTGCAAGAAAAATCAAGATTATCGCAACAAAGATATTCGTTGAAATATTATCCACCTATTACAACCATTTCACGTGATGGTGGCAATAACAACTATCTATTGCAACGAAAATTAAAATTATCACAACGCAACATATTCGTGGTAATATTTTCTATATATTGTAACTATTTTATAAAATGGTGGCAATAACATATGTATATTGCAACTAAATTTGCATTGTTGCAATAATCTCTATGGCAATAGGATAAAAAACTAATAGTGATATATATATTCGATAGGTGCCATTGAGTAGCCAAACACCTTGAGTTTGAATAACATATATACAAATTGAATATTGTGAGACGTTTGGCGTGAGGATATTCGATGTTCAGACCCTACGAGGCTCATCTGACTGTTGGATCGAAGTTAAACGGTCTAAATATGCGAGAAAACGTGGTTTTGGGTTTATCAGCTACAGATTAAATACCTTGTGCACCATTAGGCATTAGCTATGTAGGTGTGCCTTCTTGATGGGCCTCTAGCCTACCAAATTTTGAGCCCATGAGAAAGAACAAAAGGGACACGTGGGAAAAAAAAAAAGACAGAGCATGTAAGGTAACCAAGTGTGAACCATTCTGACTTTATCATGGTTGAATTATCATCAATGGCGATCAGTTGTGAATATACTAATCAAATTATCAAAATTTTCATCACATACATGTTCCAACAAAATTTTTCATCACGTACTGAGACTGAGTGATCCTGACAATAGCGTGTGTCAGTCATGCAGTTGCGGTCCAGGCAGGTTTAAATAAACTATAGGAGCACTAGCTATGTAAAAAAAAAAAGAGTTAATTTAGAGAAAAGGGTCAGTACTAATGGTCTAATACTTTGGAATCGAATGCTGAGTTGATGAATATGAGTGATCTGCATTGAAATGAATACATAACAGTACAAACAAAAAATGGAATGCTAGTTAAATTCCCATCGCGCTAAACACCAGATATCTCAAAAAATTTTCGAATGCATGCATCGACCGATCAAACAAATTACCCCACACATTTATACTTTCTTGAGAATTGTGAACGCTCAACTGATGTTGATCTAGCTGGCTACTGTCGGTCATCCCTTATCCATCGATCTTTTCAAAAAATTGCAGCTTAATGAACTAAAAATACCAGCCTATTCTCGTATTCTCCTTTCTCGCACAAATCACCGGCTTCAAATCATCTCTCTGACAAGCCACCATCCTGCCATGATGCCAAAGACTCCACCGAGGAAACATTTAAGCGACCGGCAACAGGGCACCAGCCACGGGTGGCTCGTGCGTACCGCTTCCCCGTACCGGTATTCCTCCAACCATCTCCGTGAAAAAATCACAATTCCATCTATACATGTCCCAACACTTCCCATGCCTAATATAACCAACTAGCTAGTGAAAGAAGATTTATTATATATGATCCGTAATGCTGCAAAGTTCTCATCATATTTATCCAATGTGTGTCACTCACTAATGTTCATGCATTCACGCATATATATGCACACATCTCCCTACATGCAGCTGCAGTGTGCTACTGTGCTTATGTATGCATGTTTATTTTACATCCACATTAATATTTAAGCCATTGAGTAGCCAAGCACTTTAATTTTGAACGGTATATATAGAGCTAGGTAGATGGTTGGGGTGTACCATTCCGACTTTATCATGGCTGAATTGTCATCAATGGGATTCTCGTGTGAATGTACTAATTAAATTAACAAATTTTCATCACGTACATGTTCCAACGTAATCGCATCAATCTGAGATTGAGTGATGCTGACCATAGCGTGTGTCATGCGGGCCAGCCTAATTAATTATAGAAGTTGCTCCGTAAAAAAACTGAGTTTGATATAACGAGGGTCGCTCCGGTGTTCTCTACTGATAGTATAAAATAATATTAATCGTTAAATCTACGTATTTATATTGTCAAATATTACGATCGTTCCAGAGAAAAAAGGTGTGAAGAGGTAAATGGCGTGGGCACGATGTAATGGAGGGCGTCGGAGCGATGACGTGGGAGCCATTGGTGTGCAAGAGTCGATCCGGATCTGATGGCTTCTATCATTCATCATTCAGAAAGAAGATAAAAAGAAAATAGAAAAAAAAATAGTCTTACGTAATAAATAACTAATATGTCCTGTTACACAAACGGTTAATATCATTTTTACTGGAAGCGTTACTCTATAATCAAAGGTTGTACTAGCTAATGCTTCGGAATCGATTAATCAGTGTTGTTATATGATGATTTATGACGACATGATAGTGAAACAAAAGATGCCTTCCTGACAAGCAGCTCTCCTGGAAAGAGAAGGTTGTTGCTGCTGCTTCTAGCTTTTTGCCATTTTGTCCATGGTTCTATTGCAATTAAGGTATAATTCTCTCGCATAAATGCCAAAAGCATAAGCCAAATCAGGATATACGGAGTATGTAACAAGCTTCTGATCTTTCTTGCCTCTCTCCCTATCTGCTTCATTTCAGAGAGCTGCGTGGTGTACACAGTAGATAAAAGGTTAGCACGGATGCCGCACACTGACGTAATCTCCAATCCAATCCTATCTCTGTCCATCTCTCTTTTTATGGGGGCCACGATGAGCTGCCGGTATTAGGCTTTTTTGTAGGAGACAAAATGTGAACAGTACCATCAAAATGGAATAAAGGAGGAAAGAATAAAAGGCTGCGAATACCTTTTTTTGAAACCGAGGCAAAACTTCGTTTCGTTGTTATATTAAGAAGAAGAGAATTGACCCGGTTTATAAGGAAAACCGGGTCCGAAAACCGTACAACTACACGGTTAATTGAGGGAAACCGGCCAAAACCTCTGTTACAACACATGCACGTGACCAAACTACAAGGCGGAGCCCGACACAGGACGACACAGCCAAGCTAAACTCAGAACAGCACAACAACTTTGACATCGCAAAAGAGGTGTTATCGTTGCCGAGCTAGCCGTCCAAATGACCCAGCAGCGCCGACTTCACATCAGGAAACAACATCGCAGCAGCATACCGCCAAAGCGAAGAGCAGCTTCAACATCCCACATCGGACATCAGCCAAGCCACCAAGATCCACTTCCTCACACGGCCAGCACCAGAACCCCATGAAAGAGATTGCAGCATGTCATCGTTGCCAAGCGTCACCCCATCAGCGAGCAGCTCCGACTTCACATAGCAAAAGCATCCAAGAGCGAGATGTCCACCGCAAGAACGAAGCGGGCCAGGCTGATGGGATGGCCAAAATCAGCCAAAGTGATAATATCGGTTTTTAGAAGTTATATTAAGTGTTTCTTAGGTTGTTTATGAGTACTGAAATATCCAAAAACTTTTTTATTGAAATATTTTTCTTTAAGTGCTAAAACATTAATTTTTTAGTACAGAGTAAAACAATTCACGGGGCGTTAGAAAAATTGCTTCCCAAACGGCCGTCATCCAGGGCCTGTTCAGCTTATTGCCATTTTCAATCTTACCATCTTACCATCTTTTAGGAATGCCAAATTTTAATAGAATTTGGCGTAACCAAATTTTGGAGTGTTGGATGTGTTTAGTTTGAAGCTTTATCACTTTACTAAATTTTGGCATTGACAAATTTTCGTAGGATTGAAAGTGGCTACAATCTAATCAGGCCCCTAGTTGCGTCATCCGTCGTGATCCTCATGTTAATTGGATGGCCGAGATCAGCCAGAGCGATCATCCAACGGCCAAGATCCTCCACTATGGACCATCACCATCCTCCCTGGCTGCAACGGCTACAATGTACGGCTCGGATCACCATCCATGGCTGCACTCGCGTAACGCACGAAAAATATCTCCCTTTCGCGATTTGGCTGCATGTGCATCCATAGCTCTCTCCCACCACCACCACCAACGCCATGGCCACGCAAAATTCCTCGCTTGCTTCAGTCTCCATCGTACACTACCCTGTCCCCTCTCCCTTCTTCTCTCTCTCTCTACCCCTATCACTCTCACTCTCTCTCCTCATGCGTGTCTAATGTAATGTGTGTGGCAAAATGGTGATGCACACACACATGCAAGGCACCATCCATCCATCCATCACACACACTACCGCTCTTGGACTGTAGTATTCACAACTGATTGCAGCAGACGGACTGCTTGCCGTAGCAGTAGGTGTACTTGTCATTCTGCAGCACAGCAGCCAGCAGAGGAGGGGAAGAGAGCTCCGCCTCTTCTTCTTCTTCCTCCACACACTCCCACCTCAGAAATCAGAATCATCCTGATGATGATGTGCCTGCTGCTACTGTAGCTTCGCTTTGTCCAAGGCTGCCAAGAAATCGCATTTTCCCAGCTTTCTTGGCGAAATCGCGGCCAGGAATCGATGCGACTTGAGCCAAGATTTCGCCTTTTGAGGGGCTCGTCGGTGCTCGTGTGAAAGGTGGGCAAATGGGCGGCGCGCCGGCGGCGACGGCGGCGGTGGTGGTGCTGTGGCTGGCGTTCGCCGGCGGTGAGGTGGCGGCGGCGGCGGGGGATAGGCCCAGTGAGGTGTCAATCGGCGCGCTGTTCACCTACGACTCGGTGATTGGGCGCGCGGCGCAGCTCGCCATCGAGCTCGCCGTTGACGAAGTCAACGCCGACCGCACGGTGCTGGATGGGACCAAGCTGAATTTGATATCCCAGGACACCAATTGCAGCGGGTTTATTGGAACAATCGAAGGTCAGTTCGTTGCTGCTTGGTTCTTGTCTGAAAAATTTTGATTCTTGACTTGAACATTGCCCATGTGGATATCGGCTCTAACTAGTTGGTATCACGGATTGATTCATGGTAGCTAGCGGAGTAGAAGAAAGATAGGTGAATTCTTTGCAAAAATAATGGTTTTGAACAGAAGTTATGTTTTTTCATGGACTCAAATTTGTGTCAACTGATGAGAGAGTGATGAGTTCTCCACTCCAGTGACCTTATTAATCTGATTGCAAGTATAAATGAAGGGAAAAAATTAGCTTAATTTAGTACTTGCAATTTGCATACGAGTGAAATGAGGACAGAGTTGCCCTGCCCAAAGAAGAGTACTTTGGGAGATTGTTTATTTGTTTTTCAATGGCGTTTCCGAACTAGTTCATCTATTTAGTCCCTTTATGCTCTAGCAACTTTAGCATAAGACTCGCTCATAGCGGTGGAGATGAGGGAATCACAATCTGACCACCATACCTGTCCCCAGTATGGTGGTGGTTGTAAATTATTGCACCTGCAATCTGCAAGCCCTTTTTAAAAATCAAAAGTAGTTGCTACTTGCTACTAAATTTCAGAACTTACACGTTAGAGTTGATTTGCTGTTTATGATAACATATTGCACAATACTTGACCTTTGGCCACATGTATGAAGAAACTTGTTCCATTTGATTCATTTTAATATAATCGTACTGTGTATTTCACTTGTAGTTGATTTATAGTTGCTGTTATTGTCTTTCTTTTTTATATATTCATTCCTTTCGTTTACACAACAAGTTTAGAGGAACTAATCGTTGACTAGTGGTTAAGACAGGAACTCAGTCCTGCTGCATTATTAGTTCTTTGATGTCTTAGTATAAACTAGGTCAATGTTCATGTAACCTCTAATCTAATACAATATTTTTTCCTCCCGCGTGTTGTGTGTGATTCTTGAATAATGCTTCAGTTGGAGATATTTGAAAACAACAGTTTTGTTAAACTTTTGATGGCATCGTCCTTTCTTAAGAATTGTGCTAACCTGATTGTCTTGGCAATGAAAGGAGAACAGACAAAAAGCATATTGGTACAATGACATCGCAAATGCCATAACTCACGGGATTGCTTATGTTCCTTAAGACACAAGCAACATGTATTAAGGAGCACCCAATCCTTTACTTTATTCTAATGCAACTTTCTTTTTTCTTTTTGTGGTATGTGTGGGCGGAAACAAATTATGTGTGCCCGAGCATCAGCATAAACAGATACTCTAGGCACAGTCATATGTTTGAACCATAACTATTTCACCTATTATTGTGACAATAGCATTTGCTTATACGAACCAATAGTAGGATCGCTTGAATTTGTGAGCAGAATGGAACTATCACTGGTTCTTTCTTTTCATACAGATTCAGCTTCAATTTGTCAATTATAGCTGATAATCACTTTTGAATTGTCCATAAACTGATTCATAAAAGCCTTATTTTGTTGCAGCATTGCAGTTAATGGAGAAAAACGTGGTTGCTGTCATTGGACCACAATCCTCTGGAATAGGCCATGTCATTTCACATGTCGTTAATGAGCTACATGTTCCACTTTTATCCTTTGCAGCTACTGATCCAACACTTTCTGCATCAGAGTATCCTTACTTTGTAAGGAGTACCATTAGTGACTACTTCCAAATGCATGCAGTTGCTAGCATTGTTGACTACTATCAGTGGAAAGAGGTCACTGCTATTTTTGTTGATGATGATTATGGCAGAGGTGGGGTGTCAGCCCTTAGTGATGCGCTTGCATTAAATCGGGCAAGAATTTCATATAAAGCAGCAATTCCTCCAGTTTCAAATGCAGATATGATCAATGATGTATTGTATAGAGCAAACATGATGGAATCAAGGGTGTTTGTTGTGCACGTCAATCCTGACGCAGGGATGAGAATATTTTCTATAGCTAACAAGCTCCGGATGATGGGCAGTGGCTATGTCTGGATAGTAACCGATTGGCTAGCTGCTGTCCTGGACTCCTCCAGGCCTGGAGATCTTAAAACTATGAGCTATATGCAGGGACTAATTGTTCTTCGTCAGCACTGTCCTGAATCTGGAACCAAGAAGGAGTTCATATCTAAATGGAACAATATAGCTCGTAATAGGAGCATTGCTTCTGGTTTGAACTCATATGGTCTTTATGCTTATGACTCAGTTTGGATTGTTGCCCGTGCGATCGATCAACTTATCGATAGTGGGCAGAAGATAAATTTCTCTGCAGATCCAAGGCTGCATGATTCAACTAACAGCACGCTGCGTCTCTCTACACTTAGGTTATTTGATAGTGGTGAGCAGTTGCTACAGCAAGTTCTCCTCACAAACTTTACAGGTCTAACTGGTCAGATCCAGTTTGATTCAGATCGCAATCTGGTACACCCTGCATATGATATCCTTAATATAGGTGATTCTGAGCCCCATTTGATTGGCTATTGGTCTAATTATTCTGGCCTTTCAGTTGCTACTCCTGAAAGTTTATATGAGAAGCCACCAAATAGATCTACGAGCGCGCAGCAGCTTTCCAAAGTGTTATGGCCGGGTGACACTAGTACTAAGCCTAAGGGCTGGGTTTTCCCAAACAATGGCCAGCCTCTGAGAGTTGGTGTTCCAAATAAACCAAGCTTTAAGGAGTTAGTGTCACGTGACACTGGCCCTGATAATGTGACTGGGTATTGCATTGAGATATTCAACGCAGCAATTAAGCTGCTTCCTTACCCAGTTCCTTGCCACTTCATTGTAATTGGGGATGGTTCAAAGAATCCTGACTATGATGACATTATTAGCATGGTTGCCGCTAACGTATGTTCTTGTTCTTTGCTCTTTCTTCTTGGAAAATTTTGCTTTTAAACCTCTGATTTGTGTTTGTTTCCTTGTAGTCCCTTGATGCTGCTGTAGGCGACTTCGCTATTGTGAGAAACAGAACAAAGGTTGCAGAGTTCACACAGCCTTATATTGAGTCAGGGCTTGTGATAGTAACGCCAGTGAAACCAGCACATTCAAGTGCCTGGGCTTTCCTTAAACCCTTCACATTAGAAATGTGGTGTGTGACAGGTGTTCTTTTCATTTTTGTCGGAATAGTTGTTTGGATTCTTGAACATCGGACCAATGAAGAATTTCGAGGCTCTCCAAGACGGCAGATGATAACAATTTTTTGGTATGCCTAACAATTTTAAGGATGTGTTAATATTTTTGTTAAAAAGAAAAGGGTGTGACTGTTAACATTAATAGAGGCAAAAAAACATCTTTTTACTTAGTTTTATATGTGAGCAACGAATAATTTTATATTTTTATCTTGTTGATTTATGTAAATAGTAGCAGTAAGAAAGTAACAGATTACTTTCTTCCTCCCTTTCAGGTTTAGTTTCTCGACAATGTTCTTTGCACACAGTAAGTCCATTAGATGCATCCTATGCCATTGTGGTTAACTCTTGCATGTTCTTTTCCCATCTCAATGAACTTATATTACCATCAAACTCCAGGACAGAACACTGTAAGCGCACTTGGGCGGTTTGTGCTGATCATATGGTTGTTTGTCGTGCTGATCATCAATTCAAGTTATACTGCTAGCCTGACGTCGATCCTCACAGTCCAACAGCTTGCAACTGGAATAACTGGGCTAGACAGTCTGCTTGCAAGTGCTTTACCTATTGGATACCAGGCTGGAAAGTTTACTAGAAATTACCTGATTGAAGAGCTCAATGTTCCTGCATCTCGATTGGTACCGCTGAACACAATCAACGAGTATGCTGATGCCCTTAATCGTGGACCCAAAGATGGTGGTGTTGCTGCAATCGTAGATGAGATGCCATATGTTGAGATCTTCCTATCATACCACTGCAACTTCCAAATTGTAGGACAGGAGTTCACAAAGGAAGGATGGGGATTCGTATGTTCATTGGTCTTCCTCTTATTTATGTTTTCATTTGACCTTTCCTGGGAAGCCCTACACTTGTACTATGGACAAAACAATTTAAGCTGATTTGTTGTTTTCTTCTTTGCAGGCATTCCAGAGAGATTCTCCTCTTGCTGCAGACATGTCAACTGCCATCCTTCAACTTTCAGAGAATGGTCAGCTACAAAGAATTCACGACGAGTGGCTCTCACGGTCGAGCTGCAGCTCCGATGACGGTGAAATGGGAGCAACCAGGCTCGGCCTTGGAAGCTTTTGGGGACTCTTTCTTGTTTGTGCTCTAATATGCGTCTTCGCTCTTGTGTTGTTCTTCGCAAGAGTCTGCTGGCAGTATTACAACTACTCGGGTTCTGAAGAAGCTAATGATCCCAGAGAAGATACTGCTTCCACCGCCGCAGCTGCAGTCGCTGTTGCTGATGAAATACAGCGGAGGAAGCCAAAGCGCCTTGGTAGCTTCAAAGAACTGATACAATTTGTTGACAAAAAGGAAGCAGAGGTTAGGAAATCGATGAAGCGGAGACCAAGTGACAAAGATAATCAAGCTGGATCTTCAGACATTCAGTCAATGCCATAACCATAGAAGATTTTTTCAGGTTCAGACATTCAGTCTTTCCTTTGTTCTGGACATTGCAAGGATGCTGAAGTCAGTATGCTTGCACAAAAATGAAAAACATACTAAAGTAGATAACAGAAGTATACATGTAGAATCTAGAAAGCCATTTTTCTCAGGATTACTCGAATCACGTGAGTATGTATGTGTTCAGAAATTGTTTTCCCATTTTGGAAGGCCAGAAGCTGTGCAAAAGTGTATTCATTTAGGTGCTTCTCTGAAGCACATATATGGCTTCCTTGTGCATAAACTCTGATCATTTTTTTCTTTTTGAGAGGCTTAAACTCTGATCTTGGACACCATGGATTTGTGAATTACTTAATTTTGTCCCTGGCATTAGCTATTTGTGATCAAGAAGTACGAACTGCAAGCTCCATAATATACATAACCATGTGAATCATTCTTAGGAGTTAAGACTGAAGGAAAAATCTTAGCATCTTCTCAACAAATTTCTGTTCCTTTTTTGAGTCATTATTACTAGCAAAATAACCTGAATTATGAGCTGAACTTTCAGAAGGGCAACCGCAGCTAGCTTCTGGAGTACTACTGATCACATTCCCAGATCTGGCCAGTCTTGCGTGGGCGCAAGAACCATAATGATTCTCACTACCTCTCTGGTCCTGAATCCGAACACTGCATAACAGTACTAGTTAGAATAAACACTCCTCCTCCCAAACAGAGAACCCTAAAACCGCTTCATGGGATCAATGTTGGAGACAAAAACTTCATCTCTCCCCCAATTGAATTGAATTCAGTAATGCAGTAGTCACACCAGCTAGCAGTGACCATGATGAACTCACACCAGCTACCAGTGAGCATGAGCTAGGACACACTATTAGCACTTTCTGCATTTCTGCTCCTCGGTCGTCAGGCTTGCTGGATCCAAGGACAAGCAAGTTACTCCGGTTCCCTTGCAGTCAAGTGACTCAACTACCAGCAGCCGGACAGTTACAGTGGCAGCCTGCTACTACTTCGTACTGTCTACTTTGTCAGATTGTCTAACACTCTGAAATCTGAATTATATGAATTAGGCTTTGCTTGTTGTTAAAATCTGAAAGCTCAATTTGTTATTACCAGTAACGAATTCGAGTTTGTTCCTACACTGAGCTTTCGCATGCATTCAAGTCCCCACGTACATCCACATCAAATCAAAACAGAAGGCTCTAGGGATTTATGAGCCATTGATTTCATTTCAGCCGATCGCTTTATCACCATGGACAGCGACGGCGAGAAGACGGCGAATGTGTGTCAAGTTCAGTAACCGATTTCGCTTGCTGCTTCTAACGCCGAAATGTTGGGAAGTGGTTCCGCCTTTGTGTCAACATAAAGGAGACACTGAACAAACGGGAGAGTAACCGAAAACACGACCAAACCTGCAATGCCCCCATGTGAAATCATAAGATCTTCCCAATTTTGAATCAGGATCAAACTGAGCTTTTGAATTTGTAATAGAACCGAGCATCTTCGCGTGAAATTCTTGTGTTCCAACAAATGGGCCTAAAACGAATTAATTTAGCGGGTAATACACACTGGCACTGTTCATAAAACTAAAAACCGTGTGCAGCCGCCACCATTTGGCTAATGAACAAACGCGTCAGTTGTCAGTAGTACACTACACCACATCGTCTTCCCAACCGAACGCACTGACGCGCGGCAATTAAAGCGCGGGAAGGAAGCAATGCAATGGCGCGAATTGAAGGGTGTGTGAGGTGGATTTGAAGAAAAAACCAGCAGCAGCAGCTGCCATGGCCAGGCTAGCTCACGAGCCAGCTGCAACTGTTGCTGCCGCTGGTTTTCTTTACTTCTATTTTATTTTATTTTCTTTCATCCACCACCACTGCACGGCTAGCTAGGGTTTCGCTCGAAAGGTTTTCACGAGCTCGATCGCCATTAATACCACAGTGGAGGAGCATTCATGGCTCCCTTTCAGATGGTAGATGGCTAGCATTTACGCCTCCTTCTATATATCCCCCTTCTCACCCACCACTGGCTAAACCAAAAAACCATTTCACTCTCCACTCCACTCCACTCCATTTCACTGACAAGACACAACCCATCCGTCGGGGAAGACGAAGATGGTCGACATGAACGACCTGCTGCTGGTGGTTTCAGCGGCGGTTCTGGCGGCGATGTGGTGGCGTCGCTGCTCGAAAACCGGCGGCGTTGACGGCCTCCCTCCGGGCCCACCTGGATGGCCGGTTGTCGGCAATCTCTTCCAGGTGATCCTCCAGCGTCGGCCATTCATGTACGTCGTCCGCGACCTCCGCGAGAAGTACGGCCCAATCTTCACCATGAGGATGGGGCAACGAACCCTAATCGTCGTCACATCGGCTGATCTCATCCACGACGCGCTCGTCAAGCAAGGCCCCATGTTCGCAAGCCGTCCGGAAGATAGCCCGACGCGGCTGCTCTTCAGTGTCGGGAAATGTACTGTCAATTCGGCGCCGTATGGTCCGCTCTGGCGAGCACTCAGGAGAAATTTCGTCGCGGAAATCGTCTCCCCGCCGCGGGTGAAGGGGTTCTCCTGGATCCGTGAGTGGGCCGTCGGGAGTCACCTCCGTCGGCTCCGCGCCGAATTCGCCGACACCGGAGCCGTCAGGATGATGGCCAATTGCCGACTGTCAATCTGCAGCATCCTCATCTGCATCTGCTTCGGCGCAAAGATCCCCGACGAACTCATCATCGAAATCGAAGAAGTCCTCAAGGACGTCATGATGATGACAATGCCAAAGCTCCCCGATTTCCTCCCTCTCCTCACTCCCCTCTTCAAGAAGCAGCTCACCGAGGCGCGCCACCTCCGTCGCCGTCAGCTAAATTGCCTCTTGCCGCTGGTGCGAGCGAGGAGGGAATTTCTCAAGGGCGGCGGCGAGAAGAACGCCGACGGGAATGTCGTCGTCGGCGGCGTGGAGATGATGAGCGCCCCCGGCGAAGCGTACGTCGACTCGCTGTTCGATCTCGAGCCGCCGGGGAGAGGGAAGAGGCTTGGTGAGGATGAGCTTGTGACGCTTTGCTCCGAGGTGATGAGTGCCGGCACTGACACCAGCGCCACCGCGCTGGAGTGGGCCATGATGCATCTTGTGCTTGATCCTGCCGTCCAGGAAAAGCTCTATGGCGAGGTCGTCGGCAAAGTCGGCACCACGGCGAGGATCACTGAGGCTGACGTCGAGACCATGCCCTACCTGCAGGTAATTGATTGATTAACCAAATCTGATTTATATATGCTTCTTGTGTTCTTGCTTAGTTTTTGATCCAGTAGTGCCTAATTGTAGCTGCATAGTGCATATTTTACTGTCAAACTTGGTGACTTTTGACTGATTTTTGCATTAGCATGGATTGAATTTTGTTGGCCATGTATCAGAAATTCAGAATAAAACATGTTTTCTTTATAAGAAAAAGAAAATTGAATGAGCTGAGGTTAGTTACAGCAAAATCAGGTAGTACAGATTTTTGTTAGAAAAGTTAGTGGGAAGCACAGTTAAGTGAAATGGACAATTGTTCTTGTCAATCATTGGCAGACTGATAGCTAACCAACCAAACTTTTGTCACAACCGTGTCGCTGTGAAAGCACTGTCCATCGATTAGTCCCATGTTTAATTTCTTCTTCAGCTGGATTCCCAGCTGCAAACCAAGATTGCGGCTACTAATTAAGGACAGTTCGCCTTGGAATTAAGGCACTGATCTGGCACTAAAAAGCCGTTGTCCAAACAATATTTCTACAAACAAGTGAGTGCTTTTATTTATGTCATGAATTAGTTGTCTTTACGAAAACAATAACTACCTTAGATTTGCTCCTAAGTTTACCTGAAAAAGTGACTTACACTGTCCTGTATTTCTACTCATCAACAACAATTCTGTGCAGACAACTAAAATAGATTTTGCTGTAGTGGGCTGCCCTTTTCATTCCCATAATTCATACTCCCTCCATGCATCTTTAAATAAAAACAGAGGGAGTACTGTGATGAATGTTTTGCAAAATTCCTGACAAGTCACCATCACATTGTTCGTGCAGACAAACATGCCATGAATCCAAAATAAAAAAAAATACTAATATAAATGCCCATCTACCATTAACATCTACTCCTATTAATTACTGCAATTTCGGAGTAACTAGACTTCATTTCATAGTGTCTGAATTAAACAATACTCCTCTCAATAACATCTATTAATTGCTGAAAATTCAAATTAACCAAACCTCTCATTTCATAGTATAATAATCAGGGGAAGATCCCCAAAATGAAATGGGGATTGAAACAACTAACCGAGATCGATCCGATCCGAATTCGAATTTCGAATCGGGGATGTGGTTGTGGATGATGCAGGCGGTGGTGAAGGAGACATTCCGGCGACACCCGCCGAGCCACTTCGTGCTGTCGCACGCGGCGACGAGGGACACCGAGCTGGGAGGCTACCGGATTCCGGCGGACGCGAGCGTGGAGTTCTACACGGCGTGGGTGACGGAGAACCCGGAGACGTGGCCGGATCCGGAGGCGTGGCGGCCGGAGAGGTTCCTCGCCGGCGGCGAGGGCTACGACACCGACATCACCGGAACCCGCGCCCTCCGCATGATGCCGTTCGGCGCCGGCCGCCGGATCTGCCCCGCCGCCACGCTCGGTGTGCTCCACATCCAGCTCATGCTCGCCAACATGGTCCGCGAGTTCCGCTGGGTCCCACCCGCCGGCGAGGGCCCGCCTGACCCCACCGAGACCTTCGCCTTCACCGTCGTCATGAAGAACCCCCTCCGCGCCGCCCTCATCGAGCGCCGCACCGCCGCCGCCGCCGCCGGCGAGATCGGCGGCGAGGTCGCCGCCTAATTAAGAAGCCCTCTCTCTCTATTTTTCTCTTCCGCTACAGTAATGGATTAATTAATTATGGTGGCCGCGATATAAATACTCGGTAGCTGCTGTCCGTTGGATGATGGATGGATGGATGCAGATGATGTCTTAATTTTTACTAGTGTTCTCTTGATATCTTCTTCTTCTGTTTTGATTTTTTTTTCTTTTACTAGTGGTCTCTTTTTTCTCTTCTTCTTTTTTATCCAGGAGTAAGTGTACCTACTGCTGCTTGATCTGCTCATATATATTGGTTGCAAGTCCAGAAATACTCATGTTATCTGAGGTTTAGGAGCGATGTTAGAATAAAAGTTTATAAATTTTATTAAGTTGTGATATTATGATTAGTTTTAGGCAAATCTATAGGTCTAATTTCTTTGTTTTAAAATCACTAACTCCGTCCCATAAATACATGGATCTGTCGAACACCACTTCTTTGTTTCAAAATTATTATCATCTGGGTAGTGGAAAGACTTCATTAGGGCTATGAATACACAATGTGTTGGTAGTAAGTTTCTGAAGTTTAACTTGAAATCTTATTCTAAATGTTAAATATTTATGGCTAGAGGGAGTAAATTTGAAATATATACTTGTTTATTTGAAGAATATAATGTGTGCTAGCCAATCAAAGTTATGAGCTTCCACCCTTTAAAATGATGAATTAGACATGCTTATTGTGAGTTCTTTATCCGGTTGAAAAAAAATATATGATCATAAAACGAATATTTGACATATTGATGCACAACCATTTGCGTGGTCGACAGAAAACGGCCTTCAGCTAGGAAATCTCTTCTTTGTCAATCCAATTACAAATCAAAGACATACTCAGCATTGTCGAGTACATTCAATTTTTTCCCTTTTTTTAAGACGTACCCAACATTCTAGAAGCTCAGCTTCCCTAATCGGTTGGGAAGCAGCAACAGTGATCAAAAGGTACGACTTAAATGAGTAGCAGCAGTCAAGTTTGGGATTCCAATTGATTAGAGCTTTGCAGTACTCCACTGCTTGGTATAAACAGTGCAACGACGTTTGAATAATTGAAACGGCTGGTATTATCCATAGAAATCAAAGCGGGTAGAATTTTAATTTTGGATTTTCAAGACAAATTTTCACTTGTTATATCCTTCTAGCAGATAATCGCTTTTTAACATGTTTCCAACTCTACTTCTCACCGATCTCAAAATATACGAGGGATTGAGACCATGTGTTTAGACAAGTGCTTATAATCTCCTGTATTTTAGGACGGAGCGAGTAGTAAGTAAATGGTAAGTTTAATATAGCCTATCAATGTCAATAGATAAGATTCTGGTGTAAGCGAAATGCAAGTATTTTTAGGAAAAAAGTGGCCACGAATGTCTCAATCCTTGCCAAAGTCAAGGAAGAAGCAAGAGCTTGGTTTCGGACGGGGGCAACTAAATTAGAGTTTAGGATTTGCGAGATATCACCTAGTTCCCTCTTTTGTGAGTGTACTCTTTTATACACTTTGTAATTATCTAACTTGTTATTTTTTCCTGCTCTATTAATATATACAACAAAAAGCTTTTCCCTTCTTTTAATAAAAATCAATGTCAATAGAAAATGACTGGTTAGCAGAAAATGCTATGTATTAGTTGGGCTCCCTGGCATCGCTGGCTCCACCATCATGATACTTTGGAATCAACCTGTACATACATAATCCATCTATAAGAATTTCTTATAGTTTTCGGTGAGGTACGGATGGATGCTGCGCTCCTTGCCACGCCACCCGGTACGGTTCTACTGTTCATGCTATTTTCAACCGTCTGATCGGTCCTCGCGTGTTTCCTAGCCGTCCACGGTACTAGAGGCTAGGGCAGTGGCCAGCTGCTGCCTGCTGGCGGAGAAAAGCTAAGAGGCTCTTTGGACCTTTTTTTCAGGTGTATGTCAAATCGGATGTTTAGACACCAGTTAGAAGTATTAAATATATATTATTAATAAAACATATCATATATTTTGGACTATTTCGCGAAACGAATCTATTGAGTCTAATTAGTCCATGATTAACGAATGTGATGCTACAGTAAACATTTGCTAATCGTGGATTAATTAGGCTTAAAAAATCGTCTCGTGAATTAGCCTTTATTTATGAAATTAGTTTTATTATCAGTCTATATTTAATACTTCTAATTAACGTATAAATATTCGATGTGACAAGAACTTAAAAAAATCCCTGATCCAAACAACCTCTGCTTTCTCCATTCCTCGGCATCTTCGCTTGGCCGCGGGCCCGCCGCTGGTCGCCATTCAGAGGTTGAGCTCCACCGTATGCAGAGTTGCAGACCCGTCATTTTCTTCCTGCTTGCAATATGGTTTATTGAAGAGATAGACCAAGCTCTAGAGTCTCATCCATCGCTGGGATGAGATGGTCACATGCTCGCAGCCGACCTCAAGGAAGGCCACGTTTAGATTAAAAAAATTGCTAAAAATATCATATTAATGCTTAGACATATATTTGAAGTAAAATAGACTAATAATAAAATAAATTATATATTTTGATTGTACACTACAAGACGAATCTTTTGAGCCTAATTAATCCATCATTAGCATATGTTGGTTACTGTAGCACTTATGGCTAATCATGACATAATTAGGCTCAAAAGATTCGTCTCGCAGTGTACAGTTAGAATATTATAATTTATTTTTTTATTATTCTGCGTTTAATACTTTAAGTACGTGTCCAAACATTGATGTGACATTTTTTGGCCAAAATTTTTTTAATCTAAATACACCCAAAATTTTTGCGGCTGACCACAACGAAATCCTCACGACCTCCACCAATCTATATCTCAAGTCCACCATTGCCGCCGCTGACTGTGCTCTCCGCATCCAGTCGCCACTATTTGCCCCTAGCATACCCCATGACTTGATGCCCTTTCTTTACATGAAGATGCCCTGCCATGTTGTTTCATGATGTTCTCTTCCTCTTGATTTGGGGCTTCTTTTTTGTTCGATATGAATTATAAAAGACAAAGACTACTATAGTTTCTTATAAATACATCATCATTTAAAAAATATCGTCATACAATGACTATTAATATACGAAAATAGTTTTTATTACCTTTCTTTCTTTTTTTTCCGTCCTCATGAAATAAAATTTTCTATAATAATTAATAAATGCTAAGGGACGATGTTAAGTCATTATCAATCTTTTTTTCTTCTCTCTTCGACACCATCAAACTTTCCTGTATTCTGATAAAAAGAATCAACTAATTAATGTCTTTGTAAATGCCTTTATGCTTACAGTGTCCGCGGCTTTGCCGGCGGGGTTCAGCCTAGTTACTAATGTAGTTTAAGAATGTACAGAGCCTGGACAGGTTCGTAACGTACGTGTACGTACATGACCGAAATACTACTGTGGTTGACAGCTTTGAGCGAAACCATGTACGTCGTGCCAAACGCAGACCAGAATGATACCATATCACAAATGCAAAGTGTACTCTACAGTACATACACGCCGTGCTATACGGATCTTCGATCAGCTGTACTGCAATTAATTAACCGCACACAGTGTAAAAAAGAACATTTGCTCATCAGGTTGAAGCTAGCTAGCCATTGCAATTTGCAACCAACCATATTTACTGCAGAGATCAGGACAGTTAGACTAGTCACTAGTAGTGTAGAAAATTAAAAAGAAGAAGAAATCGTTTGGATGTATGCGATTCCGGCCGGCCAAGCTGGCGCCGGCGAGGCTTGCCGGTGACCTGGCCGGCCATGTCCAGAGACTTCACATGCCAACATTCAATAACCCTTGGTGCAGAAATAACTGCAATAAATTCAGTCCATCCATTCATCGATCTGATCTGATCTCATCTCTGTCACTCTGTGTGCTATCTTTTCAGTTTCAAGCTGGGATAGCATTAATCGATCTTGGCTTACTGCCATTGCCATTGCTGTTTTCTTTCTTTGCACGTAGTAGTACTGTAGAACGGTAGAAATGGGCAGATGGAGAATTCAAGTTCGCCCTGGGCCACCGGAGTTAACTCCGGTGTTCCTCCCGGCCGGCCGTGATCCACAGATATGCATAGTTGCAGTTAAAATCTGACCACGTCTTATCTAATCTTATCTTACCATTAGTACTGCATTGCAATTGGCATATAGTACTATATACTCACTCCATCTATCTTTAAATATAAAAAAATTGCCAAGATATTTATAGAGGCAAAATTTCTTATATTCAAGAACGAAGTGAATATGGAGTAGTGCATGCTGTTCTACAACCTACTAAGTACGTTACTACGTACACAGTGGCTAGCTAACTTAATTAGTTGGATTCATCGCGACACGTTAATTTCACACTTGCCCATGTTTTTGTCACGCTAGGTCTTATTGAAACTTTTTTTTCTTTTTTGTTCATTCTGTAATTAATTAATTTCAGTAGGGGAGGGTTAAGTTGAGGCGGCGAAGCCAGATGGAGTGGATGACCATGTTGACCACGTCAAACCGCTTCGCCGGCCGGTTGACCCGGAAGTGTCGCCGGACTTGCAGAACTCGGCGGCGCAGCACGGCGTAGCGCCGGTCTGACACGCCGGCGAGGATTTCCTTGATCTCGCCGACGCGTTCCGCCGCGACGGCGACCGTGAACCGGCGCCAGTCCAGCACGTCGCTGAACGGCGGCGAATATCCGCCGCCGCCGACGAGCACCGGCACGCACCCGGCGACGATCGCCTCCACGACGCGGCGGCTCGCCGCCACGCCGCCGCCGCCGTCGTCGTTCTCATCCCCTTCCCAGCGCGCCAGCAGCGCGTTCCCGACGGCGCCGGCGACGCCGCCGCCGGAGAAGAAGGCGAGCAGCGTGCGTTCCGGAGCCACGCGGTCACGTTCCGCCGGCGCCGCCGGCGAGACGCGGCCGCCGGTGATCGCCGGCGGCAGCGCGACGTCGGTGGCGGGGTCGAAGCCGTCGGACATGTCGGCGTTGCACATGACGCGGATGGCATTTTCGCGAAGCTCCGGCTTGGCAGCGGACAGGATCGGGGCCTACACACGCACGCACGCACACAAGTGACAGGGTGTCAATTTTTCTTCTTCTTTTTGGCCTTACAGAAAAAAGCATAATACTACTATATATTTGATTGGTGTCACGATCAAATGGGTGTCACAAATTCTTGTTCTTGCTGTGTCACCATGTCTCTGATGTCTCCCTAGCTATGGTCGTCTCAGTGTGCATGCATGTGACAGAGACGTCTTAGCTGAACATGATTCGTTACCTGTTATGGCATTAGAGCTAGTACTAATTTTTGCCGGTTTATATTAAACACCTGAAAAGCAACTGGCCAACCGCCGAGTTAACGAACTAGCTAGCTACTCATGGCAAGAGTGCAAGACTGGAACTATCTTGGTTTCCCCGTTCCAAAATATCATAATCTTACGCCTTCCAAAATATTTTGTGAAAAAACATCCCATCAAATTTTTCAGCATATACATACAACATTAAATATAATTACACATTTGCATAAAAATCACAAGACAAATCTTTTGAGCCTAATTTGTCCTGATTAGGCATAAGTGCTACAATAACCTAAGTGTATTAATTAGGCTTAATAAATTCGTCTCATAGTTTCCAGACTAGTTCTGAAATAAGTTTTTTCATTCGTATCAAAAACCCCTTCCAACGTTCGGTCAAACGTTCAATGTGACATCTAAAAATTTTCTTTTCCCAAACTAAACACACCCTTAGCCACAATTTGATATTTATTAGTACTACGATCTAAACATTCTCTGTGCAGATTCGTTATTCTAAATATTGTTTAATCAAAGGTTCAATATTTTTTGACTGAGGGAATTGTGCTATATTGTTTATGTCGGAATGCAAGCTAGTTGACTGGTAGGAGCGAGTGACCACTGACCAGGTTGCCCATTTGAAAACGCGGGAATCATGCATTAATTCCTCCATAATTCGGTAGAATTCAAACTGGTTTACTGAAAATTTGTGCGAAATTAATTCATTACTCGTAGTACCCACCCATTCGTGGCAGGAGACGAAGAAGTGGTCGGCGCCGCGGCTGCGATTCCAGAAGGGATAGACGGCGGCGAGGCCGTCGACGTAGCCGGCGACGAGCCGGAGCTGTGGGTCCCAGAAATCGATCATGTCGCGGCGGTAGATGTAGCTGACGATGTTGGCCACGCTGATGGGGAGGAAGAAGGCGTGCGCCTCGCCGGGGTGCCGCGCGCGGTGCCGTCCGCAGCCGCCGCCGCCGGCCGTCAGCTCGGCGATCAGGTGGGCCTCGATGTCGCCGCCGGCGTCGACGTCGATGCCCTTGTGGACGACCGGCGGCTCGCCCTCTCTGTACGCCCACACTTTGAACCTCTTCTCCATCTCAATGTAACTCCTGACAAGAATGACCAATAAAATGGTGTAGCAGTTAGTTAAAAATGATGATGTCAATTAGTCAATTAAATTCTAAGATAAATTTAACGGTCCTTGTACCAAACTTTATGGTAAAAATTTTGATACCTCTGAGTATCTACTCAAAAACTATAAAATCACTCAAAGTTTAAGCATGTTTGGTTCATGTTTAAATTTACCACGGCAACTTGGCATAATTCCTTAGTAATATGTCTGGTTCACGACGGCCACGGCTTGTCAGTTTGTCACATACCCGTATTCTCTTTAGCACCGTTGAATCATAGACCCAATTTCTAGCTACGTTGGTACATTTTCTATAATGCACCATGCTTTGTAGGAATTTGACATGACAAATTTAAGCGTGAACCATACAGGTCGTTTAAGTCCACACTAATCCTGGTCAGGACTAATCTGCACTGCTCATTCAACCTCCTCGTACAGTACTGTTCGGCTACCAGATAGGAAAATTTTTGTACTCTGTACGTAAGTAGAGTGCCATTAAATTCCACGAAATTTAATTAAATTCGTATACCATTAATTACATGATGACAACAACATGGTAGATTATATAGTATGATGTACGCGTACATTATTATGTGCAAAAAACAGTACACGTGTAGTACATAGGTTAGGTCCACACGCTATATATGTTGAACAAGTCTACTCGATCGTTAATTAAACCATCTAGAAGCCGGCAGTCTGATGATGATGAGCTGACACGCTAATTATGGACAAGTGTGCTCTGCCTGTAAGATTAGCTAGGCGTTGCCGTCACAAACAAAGCATGTCTCTGTGTCTCACCAAACAAAGATCAAGCAAAGCCAAAGCCAAAGCCATGCATCCATCAACCAACAACCGATTGATCACACGAGCATGTACGATTCATCGATTCATCTCCGTGTGTTTTGGTCAGGCAGTTTGACGTCCAAATCGGCGAGGAAGGCGTGTTAATGCATAATAAGGGGCATGCGTATCCTAGCTTAGCCGACAGAGGATAGCAGTCGCCAGTTTCTGGTTGCTACTGCACACATATATGATACCCAATTTACACTAGCTTTTGGCTACCACTTCGATTTGCATGGTCAGATATGGGTTGGCCAACGGGCAACGGACAACTATGTAAACGCGGGCACGTTTTTATTAATTTTCTATTAAGAATTTAGTGAGATTTACAGAATTATAGTTGACCTTTATCTCTTATGACGTTCAGTTTTATATACATTATTGAATGCATATAGATTACTGAGTGGAGTACTTGTTAAAGGGAAGAATTGAATAACTTCAAAAACAAACTTGACAAAAAGCTCTAAACAACAAGTGGTCTAGCCGTCTAGGCAACGAGCATATTTTCACTAAAAAAATATATTTGGTGAAAGTTTTCCTTATAAAAAAACATATTTTTAAAGCATATAGCAAATGTTTTGTTTTAATAATTTTGGCGAAAAAGCTGGTTATTATGGTCTTCGGAAAGAAAATAAATACAGTAAATAGTAAGGAGTAATTACTAACTGGTGAAAGGCGTAGGCGTCGCGGTACACGGCGCCCTTGGGAACGAAACCGCCGCCGTCCGCCGGCGTGCAGTTGCGCGTGCGGCTGGCTCGCCGGATGGCCGCCCTCGCCTCGGCCAGCCCAGCCTCCAACCTCCCCACCTGTCACACACACACACACGCATAAATCAAACAAAAAAAAGTCAAAATCATGGCACGTCGTTGACATTTTCTGCAGTTCTGCACTGACATCTCCTGCAGTCATGCAATTCTACATACTGACATGCATGCATGCATGCAACATTACTGATGATCAGTGAGTGATCACATCACCGCATGCATCAAAGCATGGGGGGAATAATTAACTAAAAATGCTGTGTAGAACACTGTTAATCTGTGAGTGAATTACTAGTACTGTACATTGTGTGCAAGTTCCCGGGCATGTGAAGAAAGTGATTGCACCGAAGCCGGTGAGATTGAATGGTGATGACCGGCGGTGGCGGCGGCCGGAGACCTGCCGCCCCGGCCAACGGCGACATGTGCGGCGAGGACGGAGACGGCGGCGGCGGCAAGGAGGAGACAGGAGGCCACGGTGACGAGGATGGAGTGGCAGACGCAACTGTTCTTGGGCGCCATGGATGGTTAAAGTCAGGTGATCAGGTGAGGTTCAGAATAAGTTTCAGGTGATCTGATCACTCATGGATTGGTGAATTCCGGGTTATATGTAGTAGATGATGGTGTAGAATCTACGCTACAAAAATCAAGGTCTTGGTTAGCTTAGTCGTCACAGGTCGATCGATGCGTGATGGGGATCTGAGCACACAACGGTTTTCGAGTTCAGGATCATATAGCATTCGTGTCAGATAATTGCAGCATTGGATCTGCAAACTAATATGAGCTTGCGTAGTTACTTATACAGTTGCGAATTTGCAATGCAGAGGTAGGGTGACTGCGAAGGTACTGTGTAATTGTGCATTGAAGAGATAAAATTAACAGAGACTCACCGTGGACGGCACGGTCTCTTGCTTTGATGCCGGCCAGGCCCATCCATGTGCTGCTGTAGTAGCAGTAACAATCTGTAGAGATCAACCAAGTCAAGCGCTGGCACTCTTTAAGATCTTGTATAGTTGTAGAGATCAACCAAGTCAAGTGTATGACTCCTCATGCAAGATGTGGATGTCAAGATGGCAGGAAAAAACAAACAGAAGTACTATCATTAGGGAGATAATGTCAGGTTTTTTGTGATGGTGAAGCAGATTATCATTAGTGAGTATCTCATTATTAGAAAAAACTATGCACTGGCAAATGCAGTAAACAAAGACACATCTACACAAAGTACCGGAATCATGCTACATTACTACTTATATGGAGTACAGTACAGAGCTCTGCAACAAGCACACTATCCATAAATTCAGAAGTGAACCTGCTTTCAGAAGCCATTTCACTCTTCTCGTGGGGTACTGGGGTCAAAAAACAGATGAGCAAGGCATTAACAGTTTCGGCCCTGAATAACTCATCTTGAAAGCACAGGTACATTTCAGTATCAGGAAAGGGAGGGAAATTCTTGCATCAGCAACAGCAATGTCAAGGGCTTCCCCTCCTGCCAAGGCAGTTTTCTGGATCAGGTTTGTCAAATTTTTATTCATGAATATCCAAACATCAGGAATTGTGCACAACATGATCCCAAGGAGATAAAGCGTTGTTTCAAAGGCAAACCACTATGAAATAAACTACGCACACTTGTGGACGATATGGGTGATGTTTACTCTTCCTTGACTTCCGCTCTCTTGGGAGGATCCAGCTGCAGGTAAGTATACGGTTCCGTTGGCTCCTCCCTGTAAATAACAGGTTGGTACATGAAAACTTCAGATAAAACGTAAGAGATATTCAGGGAGAAGGTAACAATCCTCATTGCAATGTTCAAGTATGTGCAGAAGAAACTAACAGCCAGTAGTACACTAGTCACACACAAGTACGTTTGTCACAAACTCACAACACAACTTCCCACAGCTTCATATTTGAGCGGACTCAAGTAAATAGTGTTTTCACTCTAACAGTTCTCTGAAGTACAGAAGTTTCTTGGGGGAAGAATGTCAAATATACTGATCCAAACGGTTTTGTTTTCTACCGAAGGTATGGTAGCAACTAGCAACAACAATTATTATGCTCATTTCAGCTGCTACTGGTCCGTTCAGAGCTTATAGCATTGGGCTGTTTGAACAGATTGTTCCCAGGCAGATAGCATCAGTGCTCCTGACATGACCAAAATGAACTAAGCAGATTGTGATAGACCATATTTTGTGCTTCCCTTTGACAGGTTTGACAACATTTTGCATAAAGAAAAACTGCCCCATCATTAAAACTGAAGCAAGCAAGCAACCAAACTACCTTCCTGACAGATGCTAAATGACAAACGTAACCAAGCAACAAAACAACTACATTGCAAAGACAGGCCAAGAAGCATACACAGAGTTTTATTAGATTTGCATTTAGTGCGGAATGGCCCTATATAACTGCTAAAATGCAAAGCTACCGTACAATCTAATTCACACAAATCTCAGAGGTTACATGTCCAGTTGGTCACAAAACAAAGTAGGAGTATATGCTAATCCATGTGGTAAAAGGAGCCACATTGCTAAAAGCCTTTAATGCTGCAAAGATTACTCATCATGAGCATTTTCTGCGGAAGCTAGTTAAATTCACATGACACATTTCTATAGCCTGCTGAACCATGGAGGAAGACGGGCAACATAAAAAGAGCATATAAAGAGAAGAGTATAATAAACAATAAAGAATAAACACAATATAATGGTCCACTGTATGATGATCATCCTGTGACCACTCCTTAAATTTTCCCTCAAGCAGATAATATGTCCTTTATCAATCATGTTAGTACTTAATGTGACCTATTGAAAGGCATATTGCCTCATATTACTAGGAATATATGATACAAAGAAAAGAACAAAACATACAAATACTGAGAAGTTGTACATACCCAGGTTTTGAATGCATGCATTGCCAAAAGAGCTTGAATGGACCTGGAACTGTCTTGAATGGATTCCCTTCAAAGCAAGCCTGCAACAAAAAAGTTCAACATAAATATGGCCAAGAATTCTCATGCTTAACAATTGCATCATGTCCTAATATGATCAAGACAGTGATGCACAGAGAAAAAAAAATCAGCATTCTTGAGAAACATTCATTTCATAGAAGGAGCTGATGACTGATGAAGACTCTTTACTGAAAATCTGAAACACAAGGAAGATTTTTTATCCTGGCGAGTTCAGTGTTAGTGGAACCACCATGCCATTGCCAGCTATAGTTAAGTGCAATTCCATCCGATTTGTTCTTTATTAACACCATGTTCAAGGGTATTATTTAAAATGTATTTCCCAGCAACTTTTTTTTGTGGACTTTACCGCGAACTTTGTCATTTTCTTTTGCCATTCCTAATTGTCATTTTCATGTTCAGGAACTAGGCATTCTATTTCTGGTTGTTATCTAGGTCATTCCTAAATATGGTTTCGGGATCAGACATGGAAAATACCACCTCCAGCCCGAAAGCTACAAATGGCACATGCAGGAACCATCATGGTTTAGTCATGGTGGCTGGTGGGCAGAGGGCATCACACAATCTTGTTAAGTAACACGAAGAATCTCCATTTTAAGTGGACTGGAAAAGCATAATTGCACTACCAAGCATCCCCTCAAGATCCAAAAATTAATAGCAATCAGGCTCAGGGGATAGGAGATCCTCAGCAGAACTACCATCCGTGTAGTTCTGAATTTGACAATCTCCATTAATCATTCATTCATCGATTTGAACATAATACGAGATATAAATGATTCAATCAGTTAGGCTGGTTGAATTAGGGATTGAGGTAAGCGAGAGGATGGAAAACCTGGACGACGTCCTCGGCGCGGTCGTTGCAGCGGTGCGCCTTGGGCTCCCTCTTGTCCCCCTCCGGCAAGCCCCAGGGGCTCTCCCTCCTCGGCACCGGCCTCGGCTCGCTCATCCTCCTCCAACTCCTCCAACCACCTCCTCACTACAGAGAAGATGAAAAAAAGGGGGTAAAATTCGTCAAGCACGAGGCATCCCCCACTAATCCCCACGCGATCGAGGGAGAGATCCGAGGATTGCTGACTCACCTAGCAACAGCTTCTCCTCTCCTCCCGCGCCGCCTGCGATCCCAAAGGAGACGAAGGGCGGCGGCGGCGGCTTCCCCTCCACTGCTCGGAGGCGACAGGAGAACGAAGAGGCCAAGCTGAGAATTTTCAGCCCATTCTAAAAGAACAAGCCGATTAGGGGCTCATCCTAAAAGCCTAAAAGGCCCAACATTTTCCGGCCCATTACGATGTACGGGTTGTACTTCGAATTGGGGCCACCTGCAGCGACAGATCGCAATCTGGCTACTCGGCCATGCGCCAAAATAAGCATCTGCTATACTATGTCAATAAGAATTCATTTGCTAAACATGATTTCAAGCCCTGGAGGCCGGAGCAATCACAATCTGGGCATCTAACCTATGTGTCCACTAATCAGACACTAAAAAAAATGGGATCAGTCTAGGATGAACTAGATTGAGGGCTTGTTCACTTCATTGCTAAAAATAACAATGCCAAAATTTTAGTAAGTTGATTATGATGGTGTAAAGATTTTGGTAGAAGTTTGAAGAGTAGAAGGTTCTATAAGTTCCCAAAAATTGGTAACTTGGCAAAATTTTGGCAATGCTAAAATTTGGAGAGGTTAAAAATGGCAATAATGTAAACATCGCCTGACTTTGTATCAAGAAGAAAAATAGGCACCAAACTTTGTGTTGACAAGGATTCAAACTTAGGTGGTCTACATGTACCACCACCACTGACCTACTGAGCTAGCTCAGTTCCTCACTGATCAGATGTGCAAACAATATGCACTCTGCAAAATGTAAAACAGCAATCAATTTAAGCAACTGGTTTCTACTCAATCACAATCATTCCTTTTCCATGAAATGCGGAAAGAAAATGTCATCATGCATTACATTACAATACAAGGTCATTATAGAGATGGACCCAGATGTCCATTCCAATCCACAAAAGTTGTGTTTCACAGTCAACCAGAAGAAGAGATCTAAGAGATGTATCAGAATTTAGAACTGTTTGCATCAAGATGTGATAACATCTTGATGCAAATGCCAACATTTACTGGCAATTACAAATACAATATATGGCAGGTTTCTTTCAGGCAATCCATCGATCTACTTTATGACCTCGAAGAAGAGAACTTCAGGTTAAAGCCTTCGCAGTCTCTGAAGCGTTAAAGCAACTGCTCCCATGAACTATCGATCTACTGAAGAGTTAAAACAGCTGCTCCCATGAACCATCGATCTACTTGACGGCCTCAAAAAAGAGAACTTCAGGTTGGAGCATGCAGTCTCTGAAGCGTTCAAGCGACTGTTCCCATGAATCTTCTGCCTGTATAGAGTTAGTATCTCAGTAAAAGAAAGCAGATCAGAATCAAGAAGCTGTAGCTGCAGAGGCCACGAGCAAGTTATCTACCTCAACAGTCTCCGCATCACAGATGAGCCACTTGTCCTGGTCACGAACAAAGCAGATGTAGCGCCCATCGGCATAGGAGACCTGCAGAGTTTTGGAAAAATAGGGAATAAATAAGCTTCGTGTATGAAAGTGTAATATATTTGCTGGGCATAATTATGTTGAGTATAAGCAGGCAGGTTAAGGAGCGTTCAACATTGCAAAAAACCTGATGTAAATAAAACTCAATAGGTAAGGGGATAAATTTAGTGAAACAAAAAAGGGGCAGTCTCACGTAAGCTCTGCACCACTGCATTATGATTTATAATGGTGTGGGATATAATGTAATGGAAAATATATCACATATATCAAAAGAAGTAAAAATAAAGATTACCCAGCCGTGGTACTTCATTTCAATGCTCAATCATTGAAACGTGCTGATAAAAAGTTCACAGTGATAGAGAAATCAGTCAGGATGTTCTGTGCTATTTCCAGTACTGCATACACAGACTACCAACTCAAACTCTTTCCCAAATATTTGTCTTGAAACATCCCAAATTTGGAGATCAAAATGGTTTTAGGACGAATAATTTCACTGATAGGACCATTGGTAACTTGCAAATATTCCTCAAAATACTATATGACCAACTCAGATATGAATATTATGCATCATAGCTTGAAACCATTATCCACTGTTACCTAACCAGTTTGAATCTTGTAATCACCAATAATACTCTTGGTCCGTATAATTCTAGTAGAAGCTCTTGTTTCAAGCTAACACCATCTTCTTTATGAAAAGTAGTACATGTAATGTCCCTGTGACCTCTCTCACCTTATTCATATAATCCATATATTTGTGGTAATTAAGATACAATACCAGACAAAGAACACAATGACATGTAACTCCCAGGACAATGCATATCAACCAAACACCATATAGCTCATTGTTAATCTCCTCCTTTTGGATTTCCTTAACATGACAATCAATGATGACATTAATTTTTCTGTTATAACAATTCAATTCATAAAAAAATATGTTTTTTGAGCACATACCATTGAGGTCAGAGAATAATTTGCTGAGATTACACCCTTGCAAAGAAGTTTAATATCAAGGGGATGTGCAATGCCAACCAGAACTTCAGATAGCTGAATCTTGTTTTCATACTCACCAAACCACTCTAAAACTGCAATATAATGGGGAAAAAAAGGAAAATGAAACAAGCATTTATGTTCACTTTAGTAACCAAAAAAAAAAACAGAGCAAAAGCCGAACCAGCATAGTAACAAACCATATAGAACCTAATAATTTACAATTCAGTGTTATCGAAATTAAAAAGTTCACCTTCAGGTTTCAAGATATGTTTGAGTGCTCATGCATATTTCCAGCATCATGCTATTTTTCTAGGAACAACTTATATCATGTTTTGTAATTCTGTTTAGGCAGTAAAAGCACCAAATATTAAATTGCAATCTTTTATTGTAGAGAAGGACCTTTACCTATTGTGAAGATATGTGGTGTGATTGAAGGAGAAAAATCAACGTTCTTCAGGCTTCCACAATGCTTGCAATTGTCCTGAGAGCATGACTGCTCATCATATAGAACCGGAAGTTCTGCAAAGGATTCAATCTGCAAAAAGTTGGTAGTAATTATTTGCTAGGATACTCTTGCATAATATATTCATCTATAAATAGTTAGCTACATGTAACACACCTTTGCTGTTTGAGGTGAACCACCATCAAGTCTATAGAACAACGTAGTATGTTCTTTCTCATCAAAACACTTCCCACACTTGCAGCTCATTTGCGCATGGAACATAATCCCGAACAGATTGTGTGTTCTGCATATGCAATCTCCACAGCTGACAGGACTTACTACACATTCCTCTATCTCACTGTTGAAATCGAAATGCAAAGGAGTTTCCGACATATGCAATGCTTGAAGAATTGTGGCCATAATCTTAGAAGCAAAAAATTTTCTATCCTGCAGCTGAAATTGATTCGCCAGGTTTACCTTGTGAGGGCAAAAAACATATACAAGAAATATAAAATAAGACTAAAGCAGAATAAAGATGATGGTAGACTCTGATGGATTAGTTCGACATTTTACATGTTAATAAGAGAAATACAAAGATATGGTTAACAGAGCTTGCAAACAAAAGAACATTGCACTCGCATATCTAAATTTGCCATTCCAGTGCATATGGAAGTATGGAACAAGAGACAAGGGATACAGTGATTTTTAAAATGTAGAAAATGTCGCATAATTGAATTTAGATGTTTGGAGTGTTTTCCTCAATGAAATGTAAAGAATTTCTGATATTAAAAATAATCGCAAAGCTCCATAATAGAATCAATAAAATGTAATCAAACAAAGGTAGCGCCAGCAGTAAACAGAATTATAGAGTCAGCTCACGTGGTGCACTAAAAATTTAGTCCCTAGAATTTTTTTTACAAGGCATGGAGTAAACTAAAATAGTAGAGATAAGGCATGGTCTACAAAATTGTACTTTGACCATCAATTTATTTCGTAATATGTTGCCAATAACTACAAAACCATGGCCATACAAACGCTGACTTAATAATCTGGAAAAAAATATTTTATTGTTAAGGCAATGGAGAGAGTAATAATATTGCTTGAGCAAAATTATCATGCAAAGGAATACAATGGGAGTACCACATACCTTTTGAAACATGCTGTCATCTGAAAATTTACATAGAATAGCATTCAGAGAAGTTAGTAAAACATCCACTTCGTTCTGTTCTTTTTTCTCCCAAGCAGAGAAGATTCCATAGAGTAGTTCAGAGATGCAGTTATCATTGATATGTAGGATCTTTGCAGGTGGTGCCCTTAAAAACTCATCTCTGAAGCACCTCAAATTCCACAATGACTGCACATATTCATAGGAAGCCATAACTCAGAAGCTAGCACGTGAAAAACACAAAACTTGCAAGTTTTCTACTACCTGTATGATCACACGCAAGACAAAAAGGTCTTTGTCCGTGTTTTCTTTGTTGAAAGCACCCACACTTTGATAATTGGCAATTCTTGCTGTTTCCTCAGCCGATTGGCCATGAGTTACTGGATGATGAGATTACCCATGAGAACATAAAATCACCAAATTACATAACAGGATTAAAACATGGGATCAGATAGTGTTGTTAGGACATAGATAAATCCTGTAATTATGAAAAGATTACTATGTTCACATTAACAAAGAAATCACAGATACATAATTGTAAAATTACTATGTTCACATTAACAAATAAATCATAGATACAACTAATAATTGAAAGAGGTCTATCTGTTTTCAGGAATGATTAGACATGAGTTACCTTTCAGATAGGGAATGTTAAAGTTCTCCTGAAAACAAAGCAACTATGTAATGTTAATACTACTAAACATGTATTCACGCATCTGCAAATAACTGGAATTGTTTTTTAGTAAATATAGAAGTGATAATTTATTTCAGGTTAAAAGGACTCCAAATGTGACATTCACAAAAACAAAGATACTAATTCTCACACCATAAATTAAACTGAAGTAATTACTGGGTTAGTGCAGTATATATGTAATCTGAGAGATGCATGAACATAACAAGATCTGTATCAAAGCAAGGCAGGTTGCGTTGAAAGAGGATTCGCAATTCTGAATAACCTGGTGTATCATTGTTGTCAGGGGCATCTTCAACTTTAGGAAAAATTTCATCAACGTCAGGAAAGACGCTAATAGAAGGAAATACTGCATCAATAGCAGCAACATCAATACTCCTTTTGGAGGCCTCTTGATCTTCAGTCATGCAATTAAATAACTCGTCCTGTTAAGATTATATATTTACAGATCAGTACACAGTAAAAGGCGAACAGACGGGTAACTAAACAGAAACAAGAACCTCCAGATGTAAACATACCGATATGAAAGACATTGCAAATGGTGAGATGACTACACGATAATCCAGTAGAGAGATTTCAAGAAAAGAACTCCACAATTCTCGGATTTCAGCACAAGCCTCATTAGACTGCAACGTAATAAATGGCTATCAGTATGAGAATGAATCTAAGAAAACAATGTTGAAACAAGGCCATGCAAAACAAAAGATTATCAAACCTCAGGGCTTGAAGTATCTGTTGGGACATCCTTCAGCTTTAGCTTGATCTCCTCAAGGATGAGGACACCTTTTGAGCATTTTTCCCCTCGCATTTTAGACAATGGATCTTGTTCAATTTTGGTAGGTGCCCGAAGATACAAGTATCTAAAAATTGTATCCATGCTTTTGAAATGAAAGACATAAGTCTCCTCTGGATCTTCATAGATTGTTGCGCTCTTCAAGAAATAATCACCCTGAGATGTATCAGTATCAGGAACCAATTTTGGCTCTACAATTGACAACAGCTTCGGCCAGAAATCCCCATCTGGATGCTTGCTGTGCATGTGTTGCAAGAGCGCACCAATGCCCGGGATCTTCTTGCCAACACAATAGGGGCAAACCCAGAACCTCCATGACCTGTTTTTCTTGACAAAGTTGAGTGCATCAGATACTGTCTTTCTTGCCGGGTGGTCCTCTGCATAGAAATCAACATAGTGTTGATTCAAAGACTGGAGTCCCACCACTCTAAAGCTGTGCTGCTTCTCAACTGACAAAGAACTCCAGTAGTCTCTAGCCTCCAAGACAAGCTTCTGCAGCATACGTTCGAGCTCACTGCGGAGATAAGATGCCCTATCTTCAAGCTTCTCTCCAGGAATCGATCCAGGAGGCAGATCCTCCAACCGGGGATCAATCGGATTCTCGATGGAGATGCCCCGATCGCACTCAGCTTCCGCAGAAGAATATATCCTCAAGAGAAAACAGATCTTCGCGCGGAACATGGAAAATTCAATCGAGTTGATGAACTTATGAACCACCTTGTTGAAGGGCTCGAGGATGCGATGCAGGAATGGCTTCTTGTCGAGTTTCGCATCGAGGTCACGCACCAGTTGCAAGCTGATGTGCCCGTGGGTCAAGAACACGCGCCCCGAGTAGTCGTAGCGGTCGACGAGCTCCTTCGCCCGCTTCCTCGCCGTGGCGGTGCCCTCGCGGTTGGCGATGTCGAGCACGTCGACGACGGCGCGGGGGATCACATCGGTCAGCATTTGGGACATGATGCTGTTGTAGTGGTTCACCGCGGACTCCCTCGCCCTCGCGATCCTCTCCATGGCGTTGCGCCCTCCGCCGTCCGGCTCCAGGTCGAACGCGACGTTGGTCTCGAAGGGGTCGGTGGGGGAGGCGATTTCCACGGCGCGCTTGATCTCGCGATCCGGCATCAAATCCTTGGCGTTGTGGAGCCCCGTCATGGCCAAGCCGATTGCAATCTGGTAGCAATTTGGGGCGAGACGGGCGGCCTGCTCGTAGAGGCGGCGCGACTGGTCGAGATGCGCCGTCGAATCCTCTCCGACCGAACCATCGACGGCGGCGCGGAGGAAGGCGCGGTGGTGGAGGTCGGCGGCGAGGTGGAGCACGAGTGCGGACTCCGGGTGCTTCGCCGCGAGGTCGTCGGCGAGGGCGATCGCCTCCTCGTAGCGGCCCTCGCGATCCGTCCGCAGCGCCGCCACGGCTTCCCCGCGCACCGCAGCCGCCTCCTCGCGCCGCCGCTGCTCCTCCCTCCGCACGGCCGCCGCCAACGCCGCCTCCGCCTCCCTGCGCTGCTTCCCTTTCCCCTTGCCCCCCATATCCCCGGGTGCGATGCGAGAGCACGCGACGCGACGCGCGGGCGTCGTGCACGAGAGGTGTTCGTCGGAATGCCGCAACGGCGAAGGGCGCGAGATGGAGAGGCGGTGGAGACGGGGGTTTGGTGGAAACTGGAAACTGGAGAGGCGCGCGGCTTGGAGAAGGGGGCGCTGCCGTTTTAAAAGCCTTCGAAATCGAATGCTGCGGGAGCGCAAAAGGCTGGGGGGTTTGTTGCGATGCGGGCTTTGCGGCTTCTTCTAACCGCACTAAGTGATAAGCACGAGTATACTAAGTTTCGGATGGATGGATAGATATAGATTTGTTGTTAAACTTAAGTTAAATGAATTTTTATCTCTAGGTGGAGTATTTAGGGATTTATACTCATCCCGTTATTTGTGCTTTAATTGGTTCGGAATACCTTTTCTTTCGCAAGGGTACAGGATTTGTTTGCAACGGTTTTTATTATCTGTGAATATAGTTTACACAAAATTCATTCTTTTTGAATCAAAATTCATCCGTAATATTCTAGGCAAATATGCAAGCTTAACCATTTAGTTTCAAGCACGATAAACAAGTGTATGTTTAGAGAACGGACGTCTTGCCCTGTTACTTAGTCCTCTCACAGTCTCACTAGACCTGTTCAAACCGTGACGATGAAAATGGAAAAACAAAGTCCGGTCCGAGGTTTTCTCAAGGCGGGCTGGACTTGATTGGTTTTTTGGGATTTTCTAAAATTTTGGGCTTTCAAGTCGATAAACTTAAGCCTAAGTCTAGCCCAGTTACGCCTTCGTGGCAGCCCCGATCGAATCATGTTGGTCAGGCCGGGCCTAGTTTAAACAAGCTCACTCCATAGTCCACACCAAGTGAGGCTACCGTAGCTACTCTGCACCCTAAAACTCCGTCCGACATTTGTATGCTGTTGTTTTTTTTTGCTGAATAACACATGCCACTCATTGTTTTCTGATTCTCAACACATGTATCATAGCTTTCGTGAATGGGGGCGGGAGAAGAATTTTGTTTTTAGATATGTTTTTCATCCTTGCTCATATTTCTATTATTCGAGTCGCAAGCCGTCATCGTTAAGCAAACCGCCACACTCTATTGCCTAGGCCGCCAACTGTCGTTGTTGAAGTAGCCTACCAAGCATGGTGGCACTCCGGATGGAAGACTTCGAGGTGGTTTATGATGTGGAGGACAAGGAGTTTGTCGAAGCCCCTATTCCACCAGTTACATCTGACATTGAGGTTAGAGAGCAAAGTATCTGGGCAGTGGAAGAATGCAGAGCTCGTTGGCGGAGCCTCCGTCGGCCGCCTCCCAACCTCCATGAGTTCCACTTGGCGAGTGGTTGCCTTGCATTAATGAGTTTGCGTTGTCCCTCGTGATAAGTAGTGGTCGGAGCAAGAAGCGGCCACCGTTTTGATCGCTGGCCGGGTGCTCCACCAAGCGTTGCCGCTTCCTGGTCTGTCTCCCTCCCTCCACTGAGGTCCGCTGACGTGGCCACAAAGCTCGTCCCATTGCTCGAGCTTTGCTCCTCGTCAAAGAGGGAAGAGGAAGTCGCTATTGTGCTCTGCCACCGAAGCAGCCAACGCCCACATGTTGCTACCGCCAGCAAGTTAAACAAGGTCAAGAACTTCTTCAAGCCTCCCTTCACCGCCAACTCACATGTTAAGGGTAGTTTTGCCTGCTCCCATCCCCCACTAATGGCAATTGTGACAGAACTTTCGTGAATCTAACAGTTTTGAAAGGTGTTTTTATATTTTTTTTATCCGCCTGTTTTATGTGGTGTCAATAAAATAAAAATGCCGACATTTGTCAATACCCAGGTGTCGGGCAAACATGCAGTTCAAACCATTTTATTTCACTGTTGTATAGCCCACCAATGTAGAAACAAAAATTCAAACCATTTTATTTCACAATTCTATTGTCCAGCAATGTAGACAATGTAGAAACAAAATTGGAGATAAAATCTGTAATTGTTTGGCCTATAGCAGATAAGCAATATAAATGACACATAAACAAACAAAAATAATTACTTGGGCAAAGCTTTTATACTTGTGTTATTCATGGTCCAAAATCAATGTAGAAAAACAAAGTACGATTTTTAAAAAACAAATCAACTCCAAAACTAATTTTAAAAATTTATATTTGGCAGCGACTTAACGCTTCAGAGTTCAGATAGCTTAGCATCTGTAACCGTTGTATGCTCCTCGCCGCTTCGAGCCTCCGACCGTTTCGCTGTCGCCGCCGGTGTGGTCGAGTTTGCCCCCTCCGGCGGCGATCGCGGCACGGCTCCAAGGGCTCCTCGATCGATCTCGGCATGGAAAGGGCACCGCACCAATCCTCGCCTCGATCGCCGGCGCCGCTCATCCAAAAAAAGTATCCATTTCATATCCATCCCGCACCTCCCCTCTTCCGTTCCCCATTCGTACACTGGAAACCCTAGATTCAGATTATTTTCTGCAACCTTGGGATTTGTTGAATATTTGGTGGAGGGATTGTTCCTCGGCCCTCGCTCGTTGATTTGATTTGTTTTTGTTGCACAAATAAAATACTCTGCAATGTGGATGCTCGTATACTTAGTTTACCGAGAGAGGGAGATAACTTAGTTTTTTTTCGAGGAAGAAGAGATAACTTAGTTGATACTAGTAACTTGTTGAATAACTTTTTCAGATCTTGTGGAGAAAGTATGAGGATGGGAAAGACTTAAGCCATCCAAAGGTCGCATTTACTTCCCTACCTATGTCAACTACCTCAATGAATATTACACTCGCAATGTCAACAGCAGTGGCCTGGCTTATGCGGCACAGCATGCAATATGTGCCTTCACCAATCCATTGCACTGATTGTTCGCTCGAGCTAGCACCCTAATCGATCAATTTCTTGTCCCGTTTGCACCAATTCAAATAACGATATTGACCCCCTCTTGTGTATGGTTGATGCTGATTTCTCAAGTGTCTGAAGATGGAGCAGCAACTTGTTTCCAAGTGGAAGAATCGGGTGATATTGTGTGATAAGTGTCACCCCATACCCTCCAACACTGTCATTGTGAGTTGCCTCATTCAGGAGTGCGCAAATTTTATCATCTCCACATCCAGTGAATTTTCTTCTGTCGCTGCTGCTGCTACTGCTTTGCTCGTGAGTGCCTCCAAATCAAATATGAAAATTCTATTACTTTGGGTCCTGATAGTCTAGAGTGAATAAATTGTTTGGGATGAACACATTACTATTTTTTCGCAACATATGTTTTTCGGAAGAGGATTTTTGCAACTCACGTGCATTTGCACCTACATGCCAAGCCATTGGATATTTCATTAAGCGTCGTGTTACGAATACAATATTGTGCACGAATCTCAAAACAAATCCGACAGTAGAGGATGTAGGTGCACATGCACTTTGGTTGTATATTTGCTTTCCCATGTTTTTTCCATTCTGCACTTATCATGATCTTTGCACAATTAATTGCAAAACAATGTCTTCAAGCAGTGTATCACCATGGAGGCTGACTTTATGTGTGAGTTGCTGAGGCGTAGAGCCAAGTCCAGTGAATTCCTCATCCAACAGAGCAGTGTGATCCGCATTTGTGCCTTAAGCTTTATCAACTGCAAAGATCATCAATCTGACTCACAGCTGCCATGGCGGTATGTACGTGCCCGCATGCCTTTTCTTTTTCATCAAATCCGACCGTTTCTTTTTCATGATCAGTATTGTGATATATTATCAATGTGCATTGCCAGGGGCACCACTTCAAAGATACTGGATGATCAAGATCAGAAACGGATCACTGACAGAGAAGATGCTAATAGAGAAAGCATTGGGATCGAGAAGACTGGTACCATTCAATGGTCTTCCGTATAAATGACCCAGATATAGGAGTATGAATTAGCTCATGGAATATTATGCTTGCAGTAATCTTGAACTGCTACCAATCAAGATCCCGAGGACTGGCCACTAGAGACCGCTGCTTAAGAAGGGTGGCAAATTTGTACTGCTAGCACTTGTAACAGGAATGGTCTGGTTACGGCAGCTGAACTTGTAAGTTTTTGCCTTGTTTAACTGAACCCTCATAGACTATACAAATTTTGTTCACATTTGCTAACTGAATATTCTGCACCAATTTCAAAATGAATGGTTTGCCTAATGGATGATTTCAATTGTCTGAAGATGGAATGGAAACTTGTGTCCAAATGGAAGAGTCAGGCGTCGGAAGAACGGTGTGGATGCAAATACCCACCAGAACTACCATGCTGAGTTGACTCATCCAGGATCGTGCACATTTAATTGTCTGTTCAGGCTGTGAATTATCTGCTGCTGCTTCTGCAGTTCTGCTGCCTTGCTGGTATGTACCTGGCCCTAATCAGACCTAATCGAACATTTGCAGTACTAAGGCTCTGAATCCTAGTTGCCAAGTGTCTGCTGGCACAAAGAATTGTCAAAAAAAAAAAAAAACGTTTGAGGATAATTGCATCAAGAAAAGTACTGCAAGCCTTCTAGTGTTCATGATTAGCCAACTGCATAAAGTGGTGCAAATTGTGATTGCCATCTTCCTCAATTTAACCTTCAGTATGAATTCATTGCAAGTTTTAAGATTTCCAGTTGAATTCAGTTCTTATGAAAGTTGATGCCCTAGGATGACAATATTTGGAAACCAATTAAGGTTAAACTTTTAATGAATTCACATAATTTGCATGCAACTGCTAGTAATGTACTGTTAACAAAATGTTCATGGTCCGCTCTCTGTTAAATATCTTGTACTTGGTTTCTTGAGCATCTGTTCATCGAACATTGCTACAAATTGTATTTTATTTGGGTAATTACTTGATATTAAGCATGGATGCATGGGCTTGTGCGATGCATGCTAAATTCACTTCTTATCCACATGAATTGCTTTGATTGGCTAGCTCTATCAGCATATACTTCGTCAGGCTTTACTGGATCAATTCTGAGGAAAATATCATTACACACTGTAGCATTTTTATTTTGATTTTTAATGACATTTGCACGATTGTGGAATGATGTTTTCAATTTTATCTCCATGGAGGATAACTTGATATGCGAGTTGCTGAGGCATGGGGCCATCTGGTTCACTGATGATTTGATCAAAGAGAGCAACGTGATCAGCATATGCGTCTCAATCTTCAGCTGCTGCCGCTGTTGCCATGGTGGTACATATCTAATCTACTGCCTCTACCCCAACATTTTTTAGAACTATATTGTGTGCAGTAAAACAATGTATGGTTTTAATTCAGGGGTATTGCAAAGGAAGTAAAAATGATGATGCACTTGTTAGAGCAGTGGCAAGGGTGTGTGGTTTTAACCCTGAGGTCCCATGTTCAACTCTAGGCATGCTCACATTTATCTCTTAATTAAATTGACAGCGGATTCCTTCCCACTGTCCAACCTTTTATGTGTGAGTCGATGCAGAAAGAGGACAGCCTTTTCTCTGTCAGATTTATCCAATATGCCTGATGAGCTCTATGACTGCCTGGTACCCGCTGATCCGGTGCAAAACCTTGGGTGTTATGATCGGGTTACTGCAGGAAGATTCTTCCTTTACTTCTGCTACAGCTGCGCACAAGATTGAATAAAGTAGAATCTGCTAGTGAAACTTCTTATGGAGGTGAGGGGAATGGAATTTTTTGTTGTGGAAGCAGCGAATTATGCAGGGTATTGCAATTTTCCCCTTTTTTTTAATGCTGCACAGATATTGTTGGATTCGCATTAGGCATGCAAGAATTTAGGCTGTTATCCTCTTGATCAGAAGCATTTAATATAGCATTGTGTTGTACTATCACCAGGGGCAACAGTTTTGAAATATTGAATTTTCAAGATAAAAGGTGGATTACTGGGGCAGCGAAAAGGAGGTAAGAAAACTAAGAGAATAATCAAGGCCTACCCCCATTGAGAATTTTGCTTCTCTTAAGTGGCGAAATGTGGACTGTGCTTCAGACAGATATTTTATCAGTTCATAGGAGCAAACTCGACATGTTTCTTTTGCACGACTCTTATCTGACAAGTTCTGTCTTTTTTATTGGAACAGGATTTAGCAATTGCCAAGAAAAGGAAGAGGAATTCTTAAGGAAATAGTAAGAGGAAAGTGGCAAAAAAAAAAAAAAACTAGGTTGAAGGACAGGTATTGATGCTTCATGTGTCTTGTACAGTTTCTGAATTGGGACGATCAAGCTATGAATGCTTTTTTCCACCAGGAATTGCCTTGCTGCTACCCTTCTATTTGAATATACACATTAGTTCCTTGCACTTTGTTTTAACTGATCATGGCCAACCTGTTCTTTTCATGACTGTATATGCACAAAACTGTAGGCCTTTCCGATAATCAGTGTATTTCATTTAAACTTATTTCTCATGCATATTGTTGTCTTCATTATGGTCTCTTCTCAATTAATTGTAGGCCTTTTAAGTTACTCCTATTTGTTTAGGGAATCTTTTTGCAATATATCTTTGATTATCTCTAAACATGTTTTGCATAAAATTCATCAGTAATACACTAACACTGATCTTTGCCAAGATGTAGGCAAACATGCAGCCTCATTATTGTTATTATTCCACCAATGTAAACAAATCCGGCTATAAATATTGCCCCTGAATACTATACACTCTTTACAGTATGTGACTCTATACTATACCACTCTGTTTTTTTTATCTTTTTTTGTTCCTTTTTTAGGCAAAACTATACCACACTCTGTTTATTTACACGACACAAAAGAACACATCACTGCAGAAGAACTCTTCAGAGTTCATATAGCTAGCAGACTGTAACCGATGTATGCTCCCAGCGTGGTGACGGCGACCACGCCGCCGGCCATCGCCGGAGCAGCCGTGGCGCCGTTCCGATCATTCGACGCCGGCGTCGTCGAGTTCGCCCCCTCGGCTCCCGACGGTGACGGCGGGCTGCCCGAAGCCGGCGGCGGCTGTGACACGGCCCCTCCGCCGCCGGGAGTAGTCGACGGCGACGGTGCCACGGCCGCCGGCGGCGATTCCGGCGTTGTCGTCGGAGCAGGGCCAGGTGACAAAGCTGCCGGCGACGGCACCATAGGTGAAACTGACGGACCAGGCGATGTCGCCGGCGACGGCACCATAGGTGAAATTGACGGAGTAGGCGATGATGTCGCCGGCGACGGCGACGGAGCCAAGCTAGGCGGCGCCACCGGCGAAGGCATCGGCGGCGACGGCGGCGTGTGGTGGCGGTCAGCCATGACGACGACGATGAGCTTCTCGCCGGCGCGGCAGCTGGACTCGTTGCCGCTGATGAAGAAGAAGGGCCCCGACCGGTCAAACGTGAACACCGTGCTGCCGTCGTCGAACCTCCCGCCGCCGGCGACCGCCGCCGTCGTGTTGCACGCGTCGTACGCCGCCTGATCCACCACCACCACCGCGTCCGTCTCCTTCGGGTACACGAACACTGCAACAATAAAAAAAAGGATCAAAATTTGATCAGATCACCACGCGTGCCGGCATGTGCACGGCGGATTAATTTCTCGTCGGCGGCGACGGCGATCGACGACTTACGAAGCTGGTCGCCGATCTGGAACCGCATCCTGCCGGCCCACGAGTTGTACGGCTCGGCGTTGGCGTCAGGCACGCTCCAGCCTCGGCTTCCCCCGACTCTGAACTGCGTCGCACTCGCCACTGCAGCCATGAGAGACACCAGGCACGCGAGACCTACACTGAAAGATGCCACTGATCCTGCCATTTCTGCGCAAATTTGATACTACTACAAGCTACAGATCTTGCTAGAATTACTGATCGATTACACTTCTGCAGCTTAAGGCAAACTTGCACCTGAAATTCTGGATGAATTTGAGACTTTGGTACGTACTGGCTATTCTTATAAAACGAGTGAGATCGTTGTCTGAATTCAATGTGGACGTGTCACTTTACAAGGTATTAGCTGGTTATCGCTTTGATACAGATATTGATAAGTCGCCGCATCAGGACAGGGTGGACTTGGCATCTGCGTTTGCAGGGGTGATGGTCTGACAAATTGACAAGTGTTCGTGAGAATTCAGAAATTTATTGCATCGATTTGGATACGTAGCCAACGTCGTTTTCCAAGGAGTGATGAGTCGATATCTAGTCCACACACATGGTGAGGTGAGGTTTTGAGGCGATGACCGTGAATTGGTCGGCATTGCAGGAGAGTTCTCCGCGTATAGTTACTACTATTTTCATTTTGCTGCAATGCACCCCAGTCCCCAGTTGACATGATGCGGAGAGAAATTTAGAAGAGAATTTGAGTTCGTCCGGACAATCAATATTCATGTGTTTATGTGGTAGAAAAATTTAGAAACCTCCTGTCCGAATGAACTGTCTTAACCTCTTTTTTTTTAAAAAAAAGCAAACGTCTCACTGTCGACAACTCGACGGATGCATCGCCTACCACTGAAAAGCACTGAAAGAAAATTAGCTGTAAATACAAGTACCTGTAACCCGTGTCAAATCCGATATATGAACCTGAAAACCTAACCAGTTAAGTCTCACTTCACTGATCATCTTAACCTTTCTGTTGAAAGTGATTCTTGGATTTGCCCAGCTGCTTAGGAAACAAGTTTGCGCCTTCATAAAAATCCAGAATGATTGTTCAAATTGATACGGAGCATAGAGCAACAAATTAAATCAGGCAATTAAATCTTCAGTTCTCAAAGAATAATTGTTCCAATGAAGAATGTAGGTGGAGCGCGTCGACAATTTTTGTATGTGGTCAACATTGTACAATCGAGCCGGTTCAGTATGTTCAATTTCTGACAAAGTGTCAAGGGCTCCTGAAAATTCAGTGTTCTCTTGTATCGATTGTATACGTATCCAACGTCGTTTTCAGAGGAGTGATGACTCGAGATGTAACACACACATGGCGAGGATTGAGGCGTCGACCTTGTGCATTGGTCGGCAGCATCACTGGAGAGTTCTCCATCTAGCCGCGTAGATCCAGAGAGAATTTCAGAGAAGATTTTGAGTTCATCTTTTGCAGAAAAGACAATCATTCATGTCCCAGAAAAGTTCAGAAGCCTCCTGGATCGAATAAAGTAGGTACAATGGACCATTGTGAGAGGAATCTCTCTGAACAGCATTAGTTATTATTCAGTAAAATCTAAATAGAATTTGGTTTGGTAGGAGCTCTTGCCTTCTACGCTCAAAGATGCTGTGAAGTCTCAGGATTGGTCAAGACTCAAAAAGGCCGAAGCATAGAGCCACAAAATTTGACAATGCAGTATTCAGAGAATAATTGTTCAGACCAGGTGGAGCATAATAGCATATCCACCATTTTTGTGTCAGGTCAACTTTTCAAACTTCAGAAATGGCCAAAAACTTAGTAGTACAAAGCATGGTTTGTTCAGTCGTGGACACATTACACATGTCCCTGATCTAGACGCTTAGCATCCATCACAACGTTCATATGATTCTTTCAGGCAATCTTATTGTCCTGCTTGAACAGCACAAGAAAAGCACAACAACCTAGTAAGTACGTAGTAGTAACTTATTCAAACTAGGCGACTTGGAGGCCACTACGCAAGCTGAAATCGCCGCATGCTGTTGTGAACGTGGAGGACCTTGACCTCGACAAGAAGGAACTCGCAGATGAGGAAAAAGATGATGCTCTTGATGTCTTCTTCCTCCTTGGGTTCTTGGGGCCTCTTGGGATGTCCTGGCCGGAGTTGTCTGGGCAGAATTCTCTGGGCAACATAGTTCTTGGTGGTTGCTCAAAATCTGCAGCAATTCAAAGATAAAACATACTGAAATGAGAGGAAGTAGGGTGACATGATCTTTTATGCATGGTATGATTCTCCAGAAAGAATGTTATATCTTCTCGGGGACACATGATTTTATTTTATTTATTTTTTTTACAAAAATTGGTGCAACTCTGCCGAGAATCACAAATATATTTAAAAAAAACTCCCGAGGCCTTAACCTTTCTAATGATTTCTGAAATTCTGATTGCCAAATGGGTTGGGAAATATCAAGTATATTGTGCAGTTTTTAGATGATTACATAATAACCCATAAAATCATAATGAGTTTTTTCAAGGGAAAGAAAAGCATGTTCACTGTTCAGTCGTGCAAATCAGTCAGGAGACAGGGGTTGCATCATCAATAGATGAAACTGTACAAAGGCACGTCACCTCACTCACCGACGTTTGGTCCCCTGATAAAATGAGATTTCCTCTAAAAGATCTGACATGTATAACTCCTCCAGATTTAGTCAGCAAGGGGGATGCTGCAAGTCTAAACATCGCATTCTGGCAGGACGGGGACAGACAATGGCAAGCAAGTAGCAATTGCTGATATGACAATCAAGTCTACCTTGACCCTAACTAACCCGAGTTTTGCAAGTCCAGAATTCATGAGCAGGCAGAACAATATGGTATGCCACTACTGCCAGTAGAAAATTAGTCAGGAGATGCAGAACAGAAGATTTTCAAGCTTGTACTGGAGTACGTAGATTCTGAATTAACTAGCTAGACATATAACTAGTGATGCTTTGGCATGGGCCTAGGTTTCAGACATCATCAGCACCTGGAAGAATACTTTGTGAAGAGAAAAAACACAAGGAGCACACAATAAGGAAGAGATCAAGGGAGCTACTTGCCTAGAGATGCCCAGGAGGTCTGCCTTGACTGCCCAAACGAGCCCATGGAGCCTGCTGACAACTCTTCCAATCCTCTGAATTCCCTCATCTAGTAAAATGGCCATGCAAACAATCACAACCAGAGCATAGGAAAATGTGTAGGTCCTTGCAAATAAGATTACTTGGACAATATCTTCCAGCTATGAGATATGAGATCCTTACCCAGCTTGGACATGCATCACTAGTGCCCACACCGATGTGAGACACATGCCTGACGTCTGTAGGGCACCCAATTTCCATCTCATGTTCCTTCTGCAATGCTAGATAACCAAAGAGAACAATGTTCATTCTAATATAAACCAATGGTGTAGACTTTGTGCAGTGCTCTTGTAGAGGTAAATGCAACAAAGATGAACAGTTTGTTTCTCTTACCGAATATTTGAGAAATCATCTTCAAGCCTTTGAAGATCCCCTTCATCTTTATCTCCATCGTTGAGGTGCCTCAGTACTCGAAACAAAGAATGAACAGAAGAATCTTGAAGGAAATACTCGCAAACTAGGGTACTACTTTGGCATGTAAATTAAAGCATCTGTTTATCTTCAGAATGTGGGGTAGAAGACCTCATGCGTGGAGACCAAGATCGTATAATGCATGAATTTGTGTATGAGTGATGAGTGGAGGAGGGAGAAACCTCCAAGCTGAATGGATTTATCAACTATAACACAAACTTGTTGGCAGGAAGCCACTTTTGCTCCTACAATGGTATGCAATCTTCTTCAATGGCAGAAGCAAGCAGCCCTTCTTCTAGATTATTGGACGTACTGCACACCAGAAAGAAGGATAAGAGATTTTGCTATGAACAAGTTTTGGTTCGGAGATAAGGAGAAGCAGAACAAGATGATTGAGAATGAGAATAAGAGTAGCTCAAAGACTGCTTAAATAAAGGTCCTTACAAGTTAGCTGGCTATTTCATAAGACAGGTGTCTATTTGATATCCTGTGATGTCTTAGCTGTATCGTGGTCTTTATGTTCAAGGTTCAAGGATTACTTTATTATGAACATAAATGTGCTGTTTCTCCCCTAATTATTTTCTTGCTAGCTCTTATTTCTGCACGATCTGCTTCTAAGAAGATAGCTGTATGTTACCAATGCAAAAATTTTGTTACATAGTCTCTCTCACATGCTGCTGTCTTTGACAAGTTACCATAAGTACTATGGGCCAGTCTCCACCAAATAAAATGGAAAAATGTTGGATCTATGTGATGCACATTTTACTTGCACAGTAGCTTGATCTACCTTAATACCTTTGTGCCCTCCAGTTACATCCTAAATTTACTCAGAAGCATCCAAGCAAGTTACAAATTACAAGAGGTATGGACTGAAGAATAAAAAATGAAATGTTGAAGCGAGTGCATCTTACGCAAGTTAACACATGCCTAGTTTTCACTTGCCATGAAAAGAGAAATACAACCTTGCTTGGGGTTAGATTAGATCCTTAAAAGCTGTCTTTGCTCAATTCTGTCCTCTATTAATGCATGGGGTCTGATGGTCCTATTTCTAAGCATCAAACAACCCAAATGTTTGGTTATAAAGTATGGAGTTGATCTCGAACTGTATAAGTTTTTTTTTTTGCGGTGAATCGAACTGTATAAGTTAAGGTGATAACATTTGCGTACTTAACCTTTACATACTTGGCCATGCCTAATTACTTTGGGTAGAGTACATTGGAATGGAGAATGTTACAGACTCACAATACCAAAGATAAAGCTTGTAGGGAGAAGACACATCCCTACAAGCAAACCACAGTGCATGCATGTAATCAAACCACATTAAATTTGGACCAAAAATATTATTTGAAGCATGTAATCAGATATAGGTATACCACACAAGCATTGTGATCTCAAAATGTTTTCATGCTATTATTATTGTACTTTTATCTTTTTCTCAACTTAAATTAAATACAGTGGTCCTGTAGCGACATATTTTTGACACCTGAGTGTAGTTGCGAATAGACTTAATTCTTATTCCTATGGATCATGGGGTTTTGCTTACTTAGTCTGGTTCTTGCTGATAGTTCAACATCACTGGCAAATTTCTTGGGTGCTACCTCTCTGTACTTTACCTAAAAATCTGTACTCTTTGAGATGTTAAAGGTGTAACAGATTGGAAAGTAGGGAACACTCACTAAGAAACTAGGGCATAAGACAATATAGAATGTCACTGTCGTTATGAAGGGCTTCATGCAACTGCTTGTCTTCATTAGTACTCTGCTGGGATTTCAGGCTTCAGAAACTGCAGGCACCTTGCAAATATAGCAGTTGCACATCCAAAAAATATCATTACCCCTGATTCTCATAATGATGTGGTCTGTCCCCTTATGACAATGCCAAATCGACAAAAGGGACACCTTTTATTGTGAAACAAAAGGCCCATTATATCATGAATATGGAATAGTCGGTGTATAAATCACATTGTATTGACCATTGATGCAAGATACTGTTAACTAGTTTTTCTGTAGATTAGTCATCACAGCTAAGCTCTTATTCTGCAATATATTTTTATATTTCTGCCCCCTTTGATTCGCATGATAGGAAAAATACAGGAATAGGAAAAACACAGGAATTGAAGTGGTATGCAACTTTAGTCCGACAGGAATTCAAAACACAGGAAAATATAGTATGGACCCTTTGATACAACCATAGGAAAAACAAAGGAATTCTACAAAGAGGTGAGACCTCGTTAAATTTCCTTTGGAATTGAATTATAGGAATCCAATCCTATGGAATGCTTCCTTTTCTTTTCCTACAAATCAAAGGCAAAGATAGGGAAAAATCCATAGGAATTCAAATCCTATGAAAATCCTTTGTGAATCCTTTGAGTCAAAGGGGCCCGATTCAAAATTTCAGTAGAAACATGCAGTCTCTTGCAGGCTACATCAGGGTTGTTGGGATATGGAAGATATTGCCCCTTTTTTGCTGAAAAATACACATTGTCAATACAAGAATTTAACTAACTTTCTCGCAGGCTAGTCAACAGCTATGCCCTTTTTTGTAAAACTTTATGCAAACAATAGAAATACGCAGTTTCTTGCAGGCTGCATTAGGACTACCAATGTGAGGACAAACCAACATAGATACGAAGTTGAAGATGATGGCATCCAAAAGCAAAACAACCTTTTGTTTTCATTTTCTGTTCTGAAGACGAGATCTAATCTCAACGATCATGCCTTGCACCTACCCAACCACCGGCATTGCTCTGGCAATTTAGGATGTGGGCAACATACTCTTAGACTTACTATGATGGATGCCTGGACCAAATCCTTGCATATGTGGTCCCTGACAGTCGCACCACATCTAGCTATTCACATACATAGTAACAAACACTCTACTGAATACTGTTGTACAAACTAGAAAGTAAAAGTACTTGTCATTTAATCACCACACCATGTCAACTTGTCAAAGTGTGCTAGTAGTGGTTGGCATATTAACATGCTGCTTAGGTGAGCATTATAATGATTAATGAAGGCTGAAGCAATCAAGCAATGTCACATCAGAAGGTGATAGTACTCTTTCACCAACTTCTCTTCACTGTCTTTTTGAGAGCCTACAAGGCTATAACTGAATTTGGTAGGCTTGGAGGATTCAGAAAGTACCTGAAGGTCGATTGTCTTCCCTCAATTCCTTCATAGCGTCTGAAGAAAATCTGCAACTCAAGAAAATAAGGTTGGTGAATTATGATTACATAATAGAATTAGTAATTAGCAGAGCATCACTGAGACACTGACACTGGGTTAAATCTGCAAAATGCAAGGGTATCTGGGTATGTTCAGGCTTAGCACGGGATGAACATCTGCAAGTGGATGGATATGGAATACCGGGGCATCGTCGGTTGATTGGATCCTCCCGCACCTGCGCACGCTCCCCAGAAATGGCCATGCATGGAAGGTAGAATGACCTAGGTAGCGCAGGATCAGCCGACGGAGATTCGATACGGCGAGGCTGCGGTCGGGGAAAATCCTGCTCCAGGCTCGCCGGAGCTTCGCCGCCGACGAGATCCAGGGGAGGGAGAGATTGGGGTTGGGGAGGAAACCAACAAGGGCATGATAGTAAAATTAGAAATAGTTCAAGGGTCTTTACAGAAAATGCACAGCTCTTACGCGACTCAATCGGGGCTGTACATGATTGATCTAACGTCCAGATCTATCGTATTTAGTGGGGATAATTTTTTGCATTTAGATCCTTGTTTGGATCGCTTTCAATAGTACCGGTCCGAAAAGTTTACAAAAAGGTCCCGGTTGGGTCGCGACCAAGAGACCAGCGCAACTGGAAAGGCTGAAACTAGAACAAGAACAAGATAATGCCTGTCCAAACTAGAACAAGAACAAGATAATGCCTGTCCGATCTCTGTTTTTAACTTTTTATTATCCAAAAGATCGAGGAGAGGAGATAAGGCTGAAATTTAAGGTTCCATGAATGCCTTGTCGATGGATCTGAACACATCAGATTCGTTGACGTTGCAAACTGTAAATACTGTAAAGGACATACTCATCTGAATAGAGTTCAGTTCAGGGTCAAGAAGCACTGCACTCTCAGAGAACTAAGAAATGCTGAAGTTCTTTAGCTCTATTCCTATATAATAGCACAAGGCTTTCCTGTAATGAGAAGAAATGTGTAGCACCAACAAAAAAAAAAGTCCAGATAATTACTGAAGCTTCCTTCTTCTTCTTTTTTTTCTCTCACTTACCTGCTCGGTGTCTGAAGTTCTGAATTCTGAAGAAGTTGCGATTTGTGAATAAGAGCATGTTATTCTGTATTTCTCTTTTATAACTTTTCTCTAGTGTCCTTTTGAGAGCCTAGTATAAGCGGCGTTGCTGCAGTATAAAGCTTAGGGATTGGAGAAGTGCTTGAAGCTCTGTAATTTGCTCACAGTTTCTGACATGCTATCTGAAGAGTAGCAAAGTTCTGAACAGTAGCAACTAGTGAAACTCTGCAGATAAAAAAAAATGCAAAAAGTAAAACTCTGCAGGTTAAGCGTATTCTTTTTTGCCGGGTCGACCGGAAGGTTCGGTCGACCAATTGTATTAAGATGGAAGGGAGAGGTTTCCAAAAATAATAATCTAGGTGAAAATGTCTATCATTTTCCCTGTCAGTTATACTTGCACAATATCTGGGGACTGAAGAGGAAGCAAAAGTTACGGACTTGGATGCACGGATACGTCGTTTCGCTGCCGTACCGGTATCAGATACATACGGGATACGGTGATACGCGTATCGACGAAGTATCGATGATTAAACATTTAAAAATAATAATAAAATCCTTAATACAAGGGCAATACTTGGGGCCAGTAACTATTGTTCAACAGCTCATCAAGAATTCAAGGCCCGCTGGACTAAAACAGGGACTGGCAACTAGAAGCTTTCTTCAAGAACCCAAATACTAGTATTGGTAGCAGTGTGAAATTCTGTGAATGCAAAGAATACTGGGACTAAGTAGTAGTTTTGTATTTTCAGGAAACAATGTAAAGAATGTTCTTTTGTCAAGTTAATCTCATTGTTTTAAATTTCTGTAGTCCCATGTATTTAATATTTTAAAACAAATGTGTGTGTATATGTTCGTTGTATCGCGATATTGATGATTTTGAAAATTTATGTATCACTGTATCGCCGTACCCGTATCGCATAACTCTTGATGAAGACTAAAAATACCTATAAGTCTGACTTTGTGACATTGTTAGTAAGGGCGTAAGGCATTATCTAACTCAGAAGTAACCAGAATTATCTAACTCAGAAGTAACCAGGAATCTTGTTGCAATATATATTAAGACTAGAGAGTTCAGAAAGTTTTTGAAACCGAAGTTCAGAAAGTTGCTGAAGCTTATTTTTGCTCAGCGCGTGATGTTTGAATGGATGTTGATGTCTGAAGAAGAGAAATGTCTGTGAACAAGTGCAAACTCTTCAGGTCATAACAAGTGCAAAATGTAGCATTGGATTCAATGCTAAAATTGTCACTGTTTTGTGCTCTTTGCTTGTTCTATTGTTTCCGGTTTGAGAAAATATCAATGGCATGTGGTGCAATTCTGGAGATGGGGTATAACTCTGTCGCTCTTGAATGCATGAAATGATTTATTTTGAAGTTACAAGAGATTGATGGATTTTGGCTGAATGTTCACAATGTATACTCTGCCGGCTCTGGGTCGCCGTCGCCGTTAAAGCTGCCGCCTCGACAGTGGGCAACGGGTGCGGCGCGGCCGGAGGGGGGTGGCTGATCTGTGGCGGCCAGCCGGCGGCTTAGACGGCGGCGGGTGACGGGCGGCGGCCGGCGACGGTGGCCGGAGAGGTAAAAGAAGACATGCACCCCTTTGTATCGTTGCAATGGGTATCAGATTTGGTATCCAGGTCAGGTACTGGGTCTGGTACCCCGGGGTATAAAAAAACTGATACCCCTAGGGTACCAGTCCGTTGCAACGGAGGTTCGTTGCCTAGCGGTGCTCTTATAATTTCTATCGGATTTCATGAATTTAACATTTCAATGTGGCTTGAAATCTATAATGCACTGGAAATTTGATAGAATTCATTGAAGTATAAATTTGAAATCATAAATACAAAAAATAAAAAATGGTAATACTATGATATTAAGAGTATATTTTGGCACAAAAAATCAAAAAAAATTGAATATAGAAAATTTTTGAAGGGTAAAGTTTGAGATATGGAAGTACAAAGAAGATTCAGAAAGAAGTTATTAGACATTATATTCCGCCTATGGTTCCTGGGTTTATATTGTGAACTCTTGTTGCATATTTAGTTGTGAATTTGTGATATGTGTTTTAAATTTTTTTCATTCACTATTATATAAGTATATTGCATATTTGATGTTTGTCATTGTGAAGCAATTAAGGGCATGATTGTTTGGCCTAAATGGCCCAAATGCACAATTTGCATATTCACAATCAAAAAATAATTTATGTGTAAATCTTTCGTAGGTGTGTTATTCATAGTTTAGAAGATAAAGTTAGAAAAAACTACGTTGAAAAATCTCTAAAATCATATAAAAAAATAGTTTAAATTTTTGGCTTCGGCTTATAATCCAGAGGGGAAATGATGGGAGCTTAAATATATAGCAAAGGGCATGCCCAATTTAATGAATTGTTATGTGCACCTTTACATTCACCACAAATTTTCAGTTCTCTACCTGTAGTATTCACATTTTAAGCAAGAAAGAAGCATGTGGCTTTTTTTACTCGGTATTTCGATAATTTGACTGGACTTTGGTTAATTTCGAATGGATTTTGTTTGGCAATTCTTCTTTAAAAAACTGTAGCTATTAGGTCAAAATATCGATAAAACCGGTCGGATTTTGGTACTTTGCAAGGATTTGACTTTGAATATTTTGTTCGCATTTGAAAAATAGTGAATTATGACCGGATTCACTAATTTCGGTATTCCGACAGTTCGAGAAAAATATGGATAGTTCTGAATTGTAAACCCAGGTCCGTACCCATCAAACTCGTAATTAAAGGACAGTTTCGTCTTATATACGTCGTGTGTACATGCTGATATGCACAAATACAGTAATCAAAATTAGTGTCAGGAAGGAACTCGTTCTACATTCTTCATGGAACGCTCATTCCAATCTTCTAGATCACTGTGGAACATTCAATCCACAAGAGAGACTCCCTTCTGAAATCGACAGAGGAAACATCCACAAAATTCCAGCTTGGATGCTCATTATAGTTCCATGCAATCTGTATAAGCCGCCGAACTAAAATAGAGAACAATTGAGCTGAACGAATGCTACCACCTGCCTAGTCAGCTTATACTCAACTTCTTCTTATCCTACTCATCATTAAGCATAGTCTTAATCGCCATTTCGCCAAACGTTAACTATTAGTATTAGTTATGAAATTAGTTTCAACTTGCGCTAAAAAGATGAGATTAGTTTCAACTAAACATGTCACGAGTGGTTGCAGAGTCGTTGTCAATTGTGGCACCTATTAATTACGACGGCGTCCTCGGGTGATCCTACCAAGTCAATGATGCATTGCGTGTTTGTTTACCTGCAAGTGTCCTTGAAGCAAATTGATTGCTGACTTAATAGCCACCATTAAACATGCTATCCTGAATTCAGAATACAGCTCCTTTCAGCTTACGCATGTAACACAATTTTACTAACAAAATCTAGTATAAGTACTATTTTCAAGCAGGGTGAGATGACAGCAACTTGAGCAAATCCAGCTGTATTGTCTCTCCATTTGTTCATGCGATTCATCTAAAAATACCTTGCCTTTGGCACGCACACTACTGAACTGAAGTGCACACGGCACGCCATGTTTCAGACTTTCAGTAGCAGTACATGATTACAAAGCTAGGAATCCATTACTTTCAGTGAGAAAAACTAGCACTACAAGAAACCATCAGATAAATTTCGATGCAGTTTCAACTGCAATACAGGAAAGCATCTCTACAAAACAGCCACCACTACAAAACAATTGCAGATAACAAGACAGGAATCTCTCTTTCTCTGCAAGTCACTGTGATTCTCGTGTGAGGAAGACGACGAGGAGGGAAACCAGCGGATAAGAAGAAGAAAACCGCTTTTGCAAAAACCACAGCCTCTCGATTTTCTGTTGATTTTTTTGCAGACAAGGATGGTCCTGGCTGGTACCAGTGTGTGGCCAAGTCATGCAGCTTTGATGAAAAGAAGAGAAAATTCAGGAGGGAAAGCAACGTGCACAAGTCGACGAACGTGTGGTTTGGACCGCAAGGCACACGGCGTATGGATAGTCGTTGGCAGATGCGTCTCTCCTCCGTTATCACGTCGGCACGCCGACGTCGCGTCGTGCACGCGGCCATTAACAATGTCGACCTGATGTTTATTTGTTGATCACTAGATTGTTGTGCTAACCTGAGAAAAGATTTTCCTTCGATGGGAGAAGACACCGGCTAGCTGACAATCAATTACTTGCAACAGCCAGTTTTCCTTTCAATTCAAAATATGGAAAGAAAAAGAAATTCCAAATAAAAAAATTAAAATTAAACTTTTAAATAGAAAATAGATTAAACTAATAAATGAAAATAAATCAAAACTTGTAGTTGGAAATAAAAATACACTTGGAGGGGGTGTGCGTCAATCCAAGATGAAAATTTAGGGGTGCTACTAAACACATATACTCATTATTTTTATGATGATGCTCAAATGTTCTAATGGTTGAGGAAGCACATTTTTTATTTTAGTTTGCATTTATCATTGGTTTCTCCATTTTAATTTATATCTATATCAACAAATCCTAAACAATTATACGAACATTTTGTATAATCTACTATTCTACTTATTATACTTTTAATGTTCATCTCTATGTAATGGGGCTGGTACCCAACCCAACCCCAACAATGGATTCACCACTGTGCCATCGGTACATAGAATTTTCGGATGAAATTATATAAAGTAACAATCATACGTAGTTTCAAGAATCTTTGTTTGTAATTTAGCAAGATTTATATTTTCTAAGGGTTCATTTGAATCAATATTGTGTAGCGTTTCGAGGGTAGGATGTTGGAGGAGGGGACAAAGAGAGGGTTTCATCTACGAATTTAGAGAGATGGTAAGGTGGCGGGCACGAACACGGCGAGACAACAATGGCGATAGACGAGGTTTGTAGGAAGCTAGGATGATTAATGTCAGTATTGACTCTAACAACGCGAGCTACCGCCGTCAAAGGGAAAAGAGGGTAGGGCTAGGTGAAAAGGAGAAAGAGAGAAGTGAGCTCGCTGACGCAGTTGGCGTTTTTTTTTTCTTCGGCGAGTATAGGTGGCGGTGTGCTGTGACATGGGAAGCGGTATTGCGTGGGTGAATCGCGGTGCCTGACACGGGTGATCGGCGGTGGTCACGCGTTAGTGTTTAGGCGGTTCACGACACCATCGACTGACATCGGCAGTGACGGCGTGACACTGCTTGTAACGGCCACCAACCCCCGCGACCAAACGGCGTCATCTCCACCTCCTCGATATCTCCGCGGCGCCGTCTCTGGGCTCTCTTTCCTTCCTTTCCCTGTTTCCAGTATTAAAATCGCGTTTGCGTAGTGGGGACGGACTCAACCGCCTCTCTCTCTCCCCATCTCTTTCTCTATTCCCACCGGTGGGGCCCACCCACCGCCGCACCCCACCTATAAATTCCCTACCCCCTCCTCGCCTCTTCCCATCAATCGAAGAGACCCAAATCTCAGAGAAAAAAAAATCTCTCCTCGAAGCGAAGCGGATCGTCGAATCGCCCTCTCTCAAGGTATGCGAGTTTCCGATCCCTCCTCTGTTCGTCGTCGTTTTTGTTTGCGATCCGTGGTGGATTTGTTGGTTTAGACTATGTTCGCGTGGTATGGAAAATTGGGGATCGAGGTATAGGTTGTTTGGTTTTGGATCAGATGTACAGCTGCGCTAGGGTTGTGATATTACTATTGTTCGATCTGTTCATGATTAGATGAGTAGCGATTTCATGAATGTTGTTTGGGTTCTGGTTCAGTACATCTAGAGATGCCTAGATTCTACTCGATTCATGTTTAATCCGTCTAGATTCTGATCGATTTATGTTTAATCCGTGCATATTCTGTTCGATTCTAGTTTAACCCGTCTAGATTCTTCTCGATTCTAGTTTAACCCATCAAGATTATACTCGATTCATGTTTAATCCGTCTAGGTGTTGCCCGATTCTAGTTTAACCCATCTAGATTATACTCGCATGTTTAATCCGTCAGATTCTGCTCGATTCTAGTTTAACGCATCAAAGATAATACTCGATTCATGTTTAACGATCTAGATTATACTCGATTCAAGTTTAATCCATGGCTGCGACCTTTTAATTCAGTTTGTGTATCTGATTACATACTAGCTTTCAGAATAATTTTACGTGCCTATGCAACTGTTGCACCTGGAAATTACTATGTCTGTGTTAATCAATCAACCTTTTGTGCTACTCAGATAATACTAGTTAAATTAATAAGATAGGACTACTAGTTAAGCTGATTGCTATTTAAGGTGCACCTAATCTTGTGTCCAGTCCTCCCAACACTTGCATTCCTGAATACATAGTTTCAGACTGAATTTGTGCTGTAGCCTTCTTGCTCATCACGTTGTTAAAAATTTCATGTTTACAGTGGCTAACTATGCTTATTTAATTGTGTGTGCAGATGCAGATCTTTGTGAAGACACTCACTGGCAAGACCATCACCCTCGAGGTTGAGTCCTCGGACACCATTGACAATGTCAAGGCCAAGATCCAGGACAAGGAGGGCATCCCCCCAGACCAGCAGCGTCTCATCTTCGCTGGCAAGCAGCTTGAGGATGGCCGCACCTTGGCCGACTACAACATCCAGAAGGAGTCCACCCTCCACCTCGTGCTCAGGCTCAGGGGTGGCATGCAGATCTTCGTGAAGACCTTGACTGGTAAGACGATCACCCTTGAGGTCGAGTCGTCTGACACCATCGACAACGTCAAGGCCAAGATCCAGGACAAGGAGGGCATCCCCCCGGACCAGCAGCGTCTCATCTTTGCCGGCAAGCAGCTGGAGGATGGACGTACCCTGGCTGACTACAACATCCAGAAGGAGTCTACTCTCCACCTGGTGCTCAGGCTCAGGGGAGGTATGCAGATCTTCGTCAAGACCCTGACTGGGAAGACCATCACGCTCGAGGTCGAGTCCTCGGACACGATCGACAACGTGAAGGCCAAGATCCAGGACAAGGAGGGAATTCCCCCGGACCAGCAGCGTCTGATCTTTGCCGGCAAGCAGCTGGAGGATGGCCGCACTCTTGCTGACTACAACATCCAGAAGGAATCCACCCTCCACCTGGTGCTCAGGCTCAGGGGTGGTATGCAGATCTTCGTCAAGACCCTGACAGGCAAGACCATCACGCTTGAGGTCGAGTCCTCGGACACGATTGACAACGTTAAAGCCAAGATCCAGGACAAGGAGGGCATTCCCCCGGACCAGCAGCGTCTCATCTTTGCCGGCAAGCAGCTGGAGGACGGCCGCACCCTTGCTGACTACAACATNCAGAAGGAGTCTACCCTCCACCTGGTTCTCAGGCTCAGGGGTGGGATGCAGATCTTCGTGAAGACCCTTACCGGCAAGACCATCACCCTGGAGGTTGAGTCCTCTGACACTATTGACAATGTGAAGGCCAAGATCCAGGACAAGGAGGGCATTCCGCCTGACCAGCAGCGTCTGATCTTTGCTGGTAAGCAGCTGGAGGATGGCCGCACCCTTGCGGATTACAACATCCAGAAGGAATCCACCCTCCACTTGGTGCTACGCCTCCGTGGTGGTCAGTAAGTCATCGGCCATGGAGCTGCTGCTGTTCTAGGGTTCACAAGTCTGGCTGTCTTCCCTATGGAGTCTGCGTGTCTTGTTCGTGTCCGTTGTGTCTAAGTCTGTCCTGTGGCATTGTGAACTACCTGTAATGTGTATTCGTTAAGTCTGGTTTGGTGGCGTCTGGAAACATTTTGCTGCTGTAGAGCAGCTTGGAGCAACTTAATGAATAAGTGAGCCCTAATCATCTGCGTTATATGTTTTGCTAAAATATTTGACTCGCTTGTTTGAGTGCTCGGAGTCGGTGATTAAGCTATTGCTCTGATTCTGTTATGTTTTATGCCCTGCAACACTTGTTTTATCTTGCTTGATTGCAAATGGCTAGGTTGCTCTTGCTCATCTTTGGCTGAGAACGTGCAGAGCAGTCGCTGGTCTGTTCATCCTAATGCTGCTCGCTGTTCTCTTGCCATCCTTTTGCAGCTGCTCTGTTTCTCCTAGACGCGTCTTGATAGCTGTTGATTTTCAATCTTTTGTCGTCTCATGTTTTTTTATGCTGTTGGTTATGTGTTTCTGTGTGGTACAATGATGTGCCATTGTCATGCTCTTTCTCGTTGATAAACGGCTTCTTGCCGCTTGCAAGCTGTAAGTATGTGCTGTCCTGAACTTTTGAGCCAAATTTATGCTGTTGTTCTGAACTTATGTGCTGGAGTCCTGAGCTTTTGAGCCAAATCTATATGCTACTGTTCTAAACTTTTGATTTAATCCTTTGTTGATGGATTGAGAGTTGTAGGATGATGCCGGCTGTTTGCTGCTTGCAGGCTGTATATTTTATAATCGTAAAATTTGATGCCAAATGCATCTTCTGTTATTCTGCACTTTGAAGCTCTGTGATGTCTGGAGTAGGTATTCAAACAGACAGAGCTAAAAGCGACTGCCCAGACTGAAACAAGTTCAACAAAACGCTAGCCTTGGTAGTCTCTCAAACGTTCTGGAAGACGTGCTATAGATCAATGTGCTCTGTATGAAGAGTCCAGGCGTCCAGGGCAAGGCAAAGTAGAATGAAAGATGTAGCTCAGATGGCATGCATATCTGAACTCCAGCTTTGAATTGAGCTCCGGGGATGTCTATCTCCAAAGAGCAGAGTCCAGGCGAAACGGGATATTACAACGAGACGCTATTTGAATTTTTTTCAGGGTTACATGCAGAGTCCATGTTTTCTGTACAATTCTAATTGTTGCAAGCTGGAGTATTATGTGTCGTAACAATGGCACATTTATTCCTTTCGTAGGTAACCAATGAACATTGAATAATACTTTACGGTTTATCTATGTTCTCAGTCAACAAAATTTCAGAATTAAGAGTTTATCATCTCTAAGAGACGAGCGAAACAACAGACAGAAACAAACTCAATAAAATTCTTGTAGTGTAATAAGGTCCGAATTCATATGCTTTTTTACAAACTCACTCTAGGGGAGTCCCCACACTTATTTTATTTATTTATAAAAGAGAGAGAGAGAAATTAAAAGGGATCACAAGACGTTAATCCGTGTACTCAAAATATCTCTCGACTTAAACGTGATAAATCATTCATGGAAGCACATCTTACAGGAGGGACGTGGAGAATTTGCAGAGAGCAGAGGCGATGAGGGATTGAGGGAAGGAGACGAGAGAGAACGATAGAGGATTACAGGGGGTATTTGCTTATATTCGGTAAATCTCCACTTTTTTCTAAGTAAAAAAACAGAGATGTTATACATACGGCATTCCTATTATGAATGTCTTGCAATGAAACGTCGTCTCTCCTACGGCAAGCATTTATGAACAGAAAGGCCATAAAAAGAGAAATACATAAGCTGTATTGATCAGGCTTAAGAAACATGAAGCAAACTAATGGTAGTTTTTTGTTGTTGTTGTTTTTTTTTTTTTTTGCTTAGTTAGATTTGCCAACTGACTGGATCTTTTTGTGCTTAGTTTTCGCCACACTAATGGGTAGTTTCTTTTGCTTAGTTTATTGTGCTTTTTTTTTGGCCCTGGCGCGCCGGCTATCGTGGAAGACCGATCGATGTAAGGAAAAGACGACAATGAATTATGGCATTGAAATACACATCCTAAAGGATATATATCAACAGTTAAATCTGACATTGAAATGCACATCCTATCATCTAAATCAATTGCCCACTCCTGAATTGCTGATACAACCGTCACTAAAAAGCCAGTAAGTGAAGAACACTAGTAAAAAGGAGTAGATGATATGAAAACTTCAAAACTCAACATGGCTCCCGAGCTTGACGTCGGGCCCAAAGGACCACCATAGAAAAACGGGTCATTGATAATATTTGTGTAGGAGTAAAGTTTTTGGTTGGAGGTATGCCCACCAAGTGTTTCGCCGCCGGCAAGTCTTGTCCTTGATCGTCAATGAGCATAAGGTTGCTCATGGACGCTGCCATGTTGTTGTTATCAGCTGCCTTATATCCACTGCCTACTGGAGGTAGAGCTGGGGTTGGTTCAAACGTAACCACATATCAGTAGCCTTGTTAGCTAGACCTGTGAGGCTGTGAAGATTGATTTGGGGAGGCGACGATAAGCCCAGGATACGTGTTAAACCCGTAATGTACTAACCAATCCCCTGAAGCATTATCCTGTAGTATATCAATAACCAAGGAGAAGATTGATTTGGGGAGAATTGTGTTACTTGTGAAAGAGGATATAGATTTGCGAAAGTCGGCTTTTAAACCACCATAGTATAAAATCTCTCTTCTTTTAGTCCTGAAGTTCTATATCTCTTGTATTCTGCAGGGCACTTATGCCGTTGTATCTGTGCGCCTGTAAACTTTTTCATTCTCCCTACTAATATATTCCGGCAACTCTCTTGCCGTCGTTTCTTCAAAATAATAATAATAATAATAATAACCACAGAGAAGTATTAACATGTTGTGAATTTTCTTATTCTCACATATCATTCATTAGGAGCTTGATTGGGGGATTTATGGGGACTAAGTTTACCTTGTGTACTTTCAGTGTGATATACTGCCTGGCTCCATTTGGCATGGAGATACTAGGAATAACGTCTCCTGGGCGTGTGGATGCAGTGTTCTCGGGTTGAAAACCAGGACAATCCTTGTCTATGTTGGAGGAACCTGCTATTGGAGATTCAGTACCTGATGTCTTTTTTAAACAAAAAAATATAATAATTTTTAGTAACAGTAGTAAAAAGCATACATACAACGGGAGGCATAATATCACTCACATGGCAAGCAATGTCAAAAACAGGGTGCTCATCGCCTGGTAGGACCTGCAAGGATATTGAGAGATCAACATGCATAAAATTAAAATAATGCCATGGTATGGTCGTTAAGGAAAAATAAAAAGAAGAAAAATCAAGTGACCTACACGCCAGCCGATCTGGAAGCCATCGAAATTGGACACGGAACCATCGCCGTTATCATTATTATCGTCACCGTAAATCCATGGTAGCCATCTTTTTGGGGTTTTGTTGCATACCCTGCCATCTAAAAGACACTGTAGTTGATAGGTAAATAAGTAAAAATTACACCACTCAATATCATTAAAATTGATGTCAAATGCTACAAGAAATTTTCCTCAAAAAATGCTACAAGAAACATATCATTAGATACAACCTCTAGAACATAGTAATACTTATTGGACAGGATTTAAGTCTAATTTTAAATTTTGATTGTAAAACTTTGAAAGTGCACTAGTACTTTTATAAAAGTATAATTTTTTAAGTATATTTATTTATATATATTTTAAAGACCGTGCCGTTGTTCAAAACATCCCGAAGGAGTCCATTGATACTGTGTACAAATAAATCGTGCATATTTATAGAGGAGTAAATTACATTGGAAATACACAAACTTATCAGGTGGGTGCAATTTAGTAGATAAACTTGCAAAACGGTTAGTTTGGTATATAAACTTGTCTTTTGTGTGCAAACAAAGACCAAAATAACACTACAAGAAATATCTTAATAAGTTGGACACCTAGTAAGGTATAATGTGCACATACGAGAGCAGTGATTAGGTGTTATATATTTGTAAATAACTATGTATGAGTTGTTTATTTTATTCTTCTTTATTTTTATCCCTTGCATATATAGTTTTTGGTGTTTTACAAGTCTTTTTTCATGCAAATATTTTTCTTTAGTCCATCTGTAATTGAATAGATTATTAACGCAACATCAATCTGACATACATGCTTAGATGTTTAAAGTAGTATCCTAATCAACATTTAAATCAATAAAATTAGTTATATTGTACCATTTTGGTCTTGGTTTACACGCACAAGACAAGTTTATACACCCACACAAGCATTTTACAAGTTTATATATTATATTGCACCCACCTGACAAGTCAGTGTACTGCTAACACAATTTACTCTTTATAGAGATAGAAACAAGAGTTGTATATCAAATACAAAAATTGTTTCAAAGCAAACTTTGATCTGTTCCGTGGCAAATTGAACTAGTTTGAATGAAAAGAAAACTCACGTGAAGGGTCTCGCTGTCTACCCCTGATTTGATGGTCGCTGTCAACGGTACCTAGGTTCAACTGTTGCGCCAAGTTTGATTTGTTAATGAGCTTGTTGCATAGTGTTGTTTCTCCTGCTCCACCACACTTCTCCTGATGAATAATCCCAAGACCTTATCATTTATTGTTTTGGAAAGAAAAATATATTATATTATTTGTTGAAACTTAAAATAGGACATGATTTGTCTTTTTCTTTTTGATTTGTTGAAAATCCAAATAGGGCGTGCAACGACAATGATGCAAGAAATATTTTTTGAACATAGTGGATCGCTCGACATGTAGAAATGTAGAAATCGTCCGGATTGCGCTGACATGAGGAATAAGCACGAAGCAACTCAGAAGAAAGAAGCCGATGCAGAGAGTTGTAGCCATCTCGTCTCGATAGTCATCCAATGCAATGCACAAGACTCTGTGGATTATATCTACCCTATAATTGAACAAATGGTTTTACTCATGACCATGACCTATCAACAAATCCAACAGCCGAAACATCTCACCCTACTATATAGTATGGTCTGGGTCTGGTCCAGTCATTACCACAATCCCTCTCATCATCGGGCTCGCCATCCCCAACCAGCCCTCAGCCCCTCACCCTATCTACCCCTCATCCGCCTCCTACCTCCTTCTTGTGCGTCTCGCCCGGCCGCCGCCGCCGATCCTCCGGCACCTCTCCTCTCTTGTTCGCTTCTCTACGCCAGCCAGGTTGCTCGTCGACATCTTCCCGCCGCTGCACCTTCCTCGCCGACGGGCGTTGAGCGGTGCGGCTCTGGCAAATCTGGGGCGATCTCTCTGCCAGATCTGCCGCCTCTCCACAGGTACATGCCTCCTTTCTACCTCCACTCCACTTGATGTTACGACATGGCGCAAGGGGTTTGGATGCCATCCACAAATGTTCTCCACAGGTTTGGATCTGCGTTCTACCACATAGATGAGTTGATCTTAGAGCGGAGCTTTAAATGTAAACTAACATGATTCTTATAACCAGGGCAAGTTAGTTTCTTAAAAAGGCTTTTGACATGACAACAAATATATTTTTATCAAACATAAATATACGTTTTTTCTTTTAAAAAATAGAATTGTGCCACTTGGTTTTAATCTAACTCAACATAGTTTTTCTTAGCGGATTATAAATTGAACGGTAACTGATATACTCTACATTCATGCCACTAAAATTTTAACATCACGATTCCACACTATTAAATTTTGTTGTTGTCATAGTTGAAAAATAATGTAGACTAATAACCTAATTATTTAAATTAGGTGCACTAATATGTCCAACTTAAACGTATTTTAGAATAGAAGGAAAAGGGTTATAAGTTAAGTAAATATGGAAACAATAAAATTTAAAATAAATTTTATAAAAACCAAATTTTAAATTATAATGTATAAATATTTTATTATTATATCTATATCTTTTAATAGTGTAAATTAAAATATATTATTAGCTACTAAAAAGATTAATAAATTATCTTTGTCAACGGTAATGGTGTTGTAGCGGTAGTATACTAGGTGCAACAGCGCCAGTATTTCAAGAGTAGATTTGGTATTGGTATATATGGAAAGTATTTCAAGAGTAAGAAATATGAGAAATATGTAAATTCATTTCGAAAGAATATGGAAAGCGTAAGCTTCCACAAAAATATCATGCTTCCTTAAAAGGGGTAAAATTCCGCCATAGCACATAGCCGCGACACAGCAGGCGTATTTGCAGAGGCAGGTACCCATCGTCTCCTCGGCCGTCCTGGAGACAGCCGATTCCGTCTGCACCGCAGCACGCTCCTTCCGCTTCTCCCTTATGTGGGATTTGGCTAGCTTGTAGCCGAGCCAAAGAGCAAAAACCATGATGCCTGCAAGGCCGACCATCACCCTCTTGAAGATGAAGATTTTTGTCTTAATTATCCTCTAACAATGTACTCTATATTTGAACGTCTTTGACATATGTCATAAAAGTTTTTGAATAAGACAAGCGGTCAAACGCATATTAAAAAGTCAACATTGTCAAATATTTAGGGACAGAGGGAGTACATATGTATTTTTTTATTCATAATAACGGTTAAATAGAAGAGACCGGGATTTACAACTAAACAAACTATTATAATATACAACTCTTTTTATTTGAAATAAATTTATTTTCATATATATTTATGGTCAAAGCAGTACCTCACAGATCATGTTTTGGTCAAATACTTATATTGTTGGATTTGGATGGAGAAAGTAGATTATTATATGGATAACTGATTATCTACTTGATTGTGCTCATAAGTTAATTTTATAAACGAACTCAATAGAAAAGCCCTCCTTCTAAACTCAACAATGTCAAGTGCAATGAACTCCGAACAATAAGCAATAGCCCTATGACTTTCGCTTTTAGGGTTTGGGTGCATGGGAGGAGAAAGCCACCTCATCTGGTGATGCCAAAGGATGAAAGTGCTTGGCCACAAACTTGTTGACATACCAATCGCATTTCCTCTTATCAAACCTGATTTCTAACATTGCATTGCAACCACACCTACTAAGTGCTCTCTTGTTCTAATTGCCGGTTCCATATAAACACCTTTCCAATATCCTTCCCTAACGCATGTAAGTTCCCTTAAAATTACCTCACCGGTCACAGGATCACGTCTAGAAAAATTCTTCCTTAGACTGAAGCCTTTATCATAAGCATAGTTATTATAGAATTTTAATGCTTCAACCCCGGACTTAAATCTCATACCAGTAATTTTGGAGTACTCTTCTTACTCCTCCAAGCTCCAAAAAATGTCACCCATCTCGTCTCCCATCTCTGAAACAGTCCAATGATATAGTGGTAAGAAAATAATCTTCACTTTCAAATACATGTCCAACAGCCGCAGGAACAATTTATGCACAGATAAATTGCTAATAAAACTAAACCTATATAAAAAAATTATGTGCTACTTCTTGATTCAGTATTCTGACATAATCCATATAAACTTGAAAATATAATTCTCACGTCATAAATCATATATCATCTGCAAGAGGTCAATGCAGTATTTATGTGCTATACTACTTGATTAAGTATTCTGACATAATCCATATAAACTTGTGAGGTCAATGCAGTATACAAGAGGGAAGGCATAATCTCACGTCATAAATCATATATCATCTACAAGAGGTCAATGCAGTAAGCAAATTGTTCATAAATCTAAGAATTGCTTGATAAACAAATTGTTCTAGCATCTAAGGTCATAAATCGTAAATCAACTTCTGTACGAACAACATAAATTCTGAAATCATCTACATGAGGATAATAAATCATAAAACAATTTCCCTACAAACAAAAAATCACAAATCTTCTGCATGTGGTCACAACAATCAACTTAGAGATTCCAAAGTGGTTTCCTTTAAGTACTGAGGCCCGGGAGACGAGTATCACCTACCACGGCACTCAGAGACGGAGAGGTACCGACGGCCATGCGGCGGAGTCGAGCACCGCGTCTGGCAGCGATGAGCTCACCACCCGGCCCTGATGACCTAACCCGGCGGCGGATGCCGACGATGTGCCTCGACGTGACTTAAACACCTGCCGCGGCATGCCCAGATGCGTCGATGGCTGTGCCGCGGCGACAAGCTTGCCTTTCTCCCCTTTGGTGGTGGCGACGGATCTTGGCACGGTGCCTGCTGTGTTGGCTGTGGCTTGTGAAGGAAGGAAGAAGATACAATGTCATTCTGATCTTGCCCCTGCGAAAATGAACGACCGGATGAAGTTCAGTACTGCATGCGGTATAAAATAGAGGACCGGAGCATAGTTCATTTGCTTATATTCGCTAAATCTCCACTTTTTTCTAAGTCAAAAAAAACAGAGATGCTATACATATAGCGTTCCTATTACGAATGTCTTGCGATGAAACGTCGTCTCTGCTACGGCAAGCATTTATGAATGTAAAAGCCCATAAAAAGGGGAATCCTTGATAAGAGTAAGTACAACAGTGGGCTATAAACTGGCTATAAGCTGATGTGGAGGAGAGAGACAATAAAAAGTAAGAAGAGTGAGATCTCGTGTAAGAGCTAGCTCTACACATGCTAAAAAAAGAGATAGGAGAGGGGAATTGGAGCCATCCTTAAAAGTCAACTCTATTATATATATATTAGCTATAAGCCAGCTTATAGCTAACAAGTTAGCTCTACTATTAACCTTGCTCTAAGCTGTATTGAACAGGCTTAAGAAAAATGAACAAACAAGAGGGCATGCATACACCTTCGTATACAATATACTCTCTATACATGTTTGACCGATCATTTTATCTAAAATCTTTTTATTAAATATGTAAATCTATATATGCATAAAAATATATTTAATAATAAATCAAATGATAGAAAAAGAACTGATAGTTACGTAAATTTTTTAATAAGATGAATGTTCAAACGTATATAAAAAGTTAATGACGTCAAATATTCAGCTATTTAGGGACGGACAGAGAGTAACAGATTGTGTTTGTTGCAAGTTAGATTTTAGATAAGGAAAAAGTCCATTTTACTTCCATAAATTATTGCACTGGATCACTTAACTCCCTACACTATATTTTAGCTCATTTTACACCCTAAACTATTAAAAATAGTTCACTTTACACCCTAACAACACTTCTCTTTTTTGTTTATGTTTATACAAGCTATATTTTGAGATAAAATTTTGTTGAATTGTAGATGACACTGTTATCGAAGCTCCAAAATATTTTCAATTTTTTTCATGGCTATTTATTTGAACTTTTATATTTAAATGTTCAAATTGTATTTTATGCTTCCAATAAGTGAAAACGTAGGTTAAAAAATTGTAAAAAAATGTTTATAGGTAACTCGCAATGCATATATGCAACATACCAAATTTCAGTAAAAAAAATATGACTTGTATAGATAGAAAAAAAAAAAGAGAAGTAATACCGATAATATCTTCGGTTTTAAAAAGGAAGCTATTGACCTGGTTATAGGCCTAGGCCCATAAGCTGTTGCATGTAGCTAGCGTACGTGTAGTCGTGTACACACATGCTTCCAGTACGCGCAGTCGGCGTAACGGCGTTAAATCGTATGAAAATCGTACGCATATCATTTTCCTCTGTGGAGAGAAATTGAGCGCGCTAAGATTTGTTTTGCAATTTTGAGACCATAATATCTCCTTCCTCATTGCGGGCTATCTACGTACGCCAAATCAACTGAAAGAGTCCAATCTCATCACAGCAAAACTCAATTTAAAAATTTTCAAAATTTCTATCCAAAATCACTATAAATATCGAGGCGATCCACGTTGCTCTTCACACACACAAAAAAAATAAAATCATCCAAGCCTGCAACACCACCACCCCCATCGACAATGGCGCCGTCGTCGAAGCTCACCGCCCTCTTCTTCGCCTTCGCCGTCGTCGTCTTCGCGGCGGCGGCGGCCGCGGAAGCGAGGGCCGTCCAAGGATTCAACAATGAAGCAACAGTAGCGATGCCGGCGGCGTCCGATCCGGCTGCCACCGGAGGAGCCGGAGCGCCGGGATTACTCCCCGGCGGCGGCATGCCGTTCCCGCTGCTCCCCTTCCTGTCCTTCCTCTTCCCCGGCGCCGGCGCCGCCGCCGGAGGCGGATCTGCCTTGCCGTTCATCCTACCGTTCCTCCTCCCACCCCTCACCGGCGGCTCACCGGCCGGCGGCGCTTCACCGGCGGCTGGATCTGGAGGCTTCCAATTCCCCTTCCCGCTTCCGTTCCCCATCCCTCCGCCTAGCTCGCCGGCGGGAGGCGGCGCTCCGCCGTCGTCTGCGCCTGGTGGCTTCCAATTCCCCTTCCCGCTGCCGTTCCCCTTCCCACCGCTGTCATCTAGCTCGCCGTCGCCGGCGGGAGGTGCTCCACTGTCGGCTGGTGGATCGGGATTCCCGTTCAATCTGCCGTTCCCCTTCCCGCCGCTGTCGTCTAGCTCGCCGTCGCCGGCGTCCGGTTCCGGCCTCCCGTTCTCGCTGCCGTTCCCCTTCCCCTTCCCCCCGCACCCAAGCTCGCCGGGAAGCTCACCGCCGTCGTCGTCCTCAGCCGGTCTACCCTTCCCGTTCCCGATGCCGTCGTTCCCCTTCCCAAGCTCCCAACCATCGCCGCCCTCGCCGGCGACACCGACGACATCGCCGCCGCCGGAGCAAGCGCAGCCGATCAAGGAGTGCATGACGCCGCTGATGTCGATGATGTCGTGCGCCGACTACCTGATGACGAGCGGCACGGCGCAGACGGCGGGGACGCCGCCGGCGGCGTGCTGCGACGGGTTCAAGTCGATCGTGAGCACGGCGCCGATCTGCCTCTGCCACGGGATGAACGGCGATCTCAACAAGTTCCTCCCCAAGCCCGTCGATATGATGAAGATGATGATGCTCCCGGCTTCCTGCGGCGCCATGCTTCCACTCCAAACTCTAGCCATGTGCAACTGTAAGTTAATTAATTAATTACTAATTACGCCTTAAGCCCTGTCATTAACAATGTTTATTAATTTTTCATGCAATGTTTGTTACTAGTGCATTGTTGTTTTTAACCGTGATTAATTACACCTTACAGACTTAAAACCCTATCGTTAACCTAATTGTTTATATACAGTGCATTGTTTGTTTGAATAGATTAATCTGACATTAATATCTAAAACATCATTAGTTACACCTTAATTAGAAAAGCTTAAACCCTATCATTAACCATGTTTGTTTGAAGAGATTAATCTGATTAATGATTGTTATATTTAGTGTATTGTTTGTTTGAAGAGATTAATCTGGTTAATTAATCCGGTGATGTGTTTGATTTGACAGCCGCATCGGTGCCGCCATTGATGGCTCCTACCCCTCCTGCCGCAGCTCCAGCTCCGGCGCCTGCTAGTCCCCCATCGGCGTAGATGTATTCAGGTAAATTTATATTTGGAAATCTCTGAATTTTGTGCAATCTGTTGAAATTTGTGATTAATTTGCATCTAACATCTCTCCATCTAATGTTGTTTTTGGCAGGTCCGTAGTCCGTCTGCCGGTTTCGGTCTTCAAGCACAGCCGGCTGGTCGTCCTCGTCTTAGATAGTCTCAGGAGTTTAGGATAAAATGTATATTGAGTGAGTTTAGGGTTTTAGGGTGTGATTAATCCATGGTAGATAGTAGTGTTATTAAGTGAAGTCTATGTAAATTTTTGTCCATGGAATAAATAACTGTTTAGTGAGATTTTGTCCCTCATTCATGCATGCGTATTTACATCTGCGTGTTAATCTCATCTTTTTTATTTTTTTTGAGAAGCCGTGTTAATCTCATCTTTGATACGTTGCTTGGCTGTGCAAATGTGCAATGATCCCCCTCGCACGAGTTAGATTCTTCGAAAATTAATTGATTGGGCTGTGTTCGGCCTACAGACTGTTGCTGGCCTCCAAACTTGTCTGAATTCCAGACCAAGCCAGCCGTTCTGAAACTGGGCCTTGCCCACGGAGAATGGCTCATGTATGATATAGGTTCCCATCGGTTACACTTATCCTTATCAGCGTAAGCCAAAATTTAAATTTTAAAGCTTAATTTGAATACGATTTTAGAGTTTTTTCATCATGTTTTTTTTTCAGTCTTGGATTTTAAACCCCGAATAATCCGGATATATAAATTTTACTTGCAAATTATTTTTCGTTGCTTGGTTTACATGGCTACTGCTTATTACAAAATGCGAAACAATCACCGTCATAGTTGTGCACAATTCAAAAAAGAAAAGTACTAGTACATGATTTAAGTTTTAAATTTTATGGAGTGGCATATAATAATTTTGAATTGCTTTGAAAATGAACCAAATTAATATCCATCGTTGTTAACTGGTACAATTTCAACTTTGGCCATCAATACATGTAAATTGGCTAGATAATGAAAGTCTTGTGACTATTTTCAGGATGCAATACACTTCATTATCTTCAGTACTTACAAGTCCTCTGATCTTCTTTTTTAACGTTGATTAATTAGCTCAGGCATTTGGTTCCGGATAGGGTATTTGAGGCACACCACGATGGCACGATGCACGAAACTTCTGAATATGTTGTCGACGAGCATGAGGATGCATTCTTAATTCGCATGGATTGCATTGCATGTTTGCGTCGGTCAAGACGTACCGTTTGGGTGGACAGAAAGCTCGGACTGGTGAGCTTGGTTCAAGCTCATCTGGCTCTTGAATTTATAACGAGCCGAGCCCAAGCCGTCAGTTTGAGCTCGTTTATTAACCAAACCGAGCCGAGCTAGCTCGTGAACAGTTCACGGGTTTGAGATTGGGCTATGTCCTCCTGTCTTCTCGTGAGTGAAGGCCCATTACACAACAGCCCAAGGCACATTAGTGAAGGTAAAAAAGGGTAAAAACCCTAGCTTTCTACCGCATCCGCAGTTCCTTCGTCTTTGAGAGTTGCTTGCCACCGTCGCGTAATTCCCTGCGACGGTGTCTGCGGCTAGAGCCTAGCTGCGACCTGCCAGACCACCGCCTTGCGCCCTACAGCGTTCCTGCCAGCCTGCCAGGCGCCAACTGCCGCGCGCGCCATGCCCTGCCAGCAGTGTGTTACCATATTGTTGTTGGGCATAGCAAGTAAGCAACCTGCATTGCTACGTGTATTTTTAATCACAATTTCAATGCTACATGATGAGTTGCTAATTGTTAATTGCATGACTAGTTTCTCCTAGTCATTATACTCTCCTGGAGAATTTTTTTTGTTGGGAAGCTCGCGAACCAGAACGAGCTGGCTCGAGCTTGTAAACGAGCCGAGAAGCCACATCGTTCAGCTTGGTTGATGCACCAAGCCGAGCCGATCCCTATAAGGTGCGATGATTCAGACTTGGCCTTGGTTGGTAGCTTGCTCCCCTGCCCCCTGGCTGGTTTCCCTTGCAAATATCTGGGCATTCTCCTCACCATCTCCAAACCTTCTCACGGCGATCTACAGCCAATTGTCGACACTATGGCCCGTCGACTTCCTTTTTGGAAAGCTGATCAGCTGGCGACAATTGGCCGTGCCGCCCTTGTTAAAAGTGTCCTTAGCTCTATCCCTCTCTACCAACTTATCGCTATTGACCCTTCTGCCTGGCTAATCAAAGGAATCGACAAATTTCGTCGCGGTTTCCTGTGGAAAGGGCAAGCTGAGGCACAGGGGGGCCATTGTCGTCTCGCGTGGTCCAAGGTTTGCACCCCTATTGAACATGGTGGCCTGGGAATCCTGAATCTTCGCCTTATGGGAATCGCGTTGAGGGTTCGCTGGATTTGGGCTAATCGCACAGCTGCTGCCTCTCCCTGGCCCGGTCTTCCTTTGCCTCAGAACGTGATATTGCCGCCGCTGCCATGGCATGCCATCTTCACGACGGTAATACTCTCCTTTTCTGGGATGATGCCTGGTTGGACGGCACCTCGATCAAGCTGATCGCGCCTGACTTGTACAATCTGGTACCCAAAAGGGTGCGCTCGCGCCGAACCGTTGCTCAGGCTCTAAATAATCGGCAATGGATTAAGGACATTAAGGGAGCACTTGGAACCAGATCGCTACTGCAGTACATCAACCTCTGGCCGTGAATTCAGGACATCAACCTCTCTCTCACACCCGACTCGTTTTCTTGGAAGTGGGATGCCTCTGGTACGTATACTGCAAAGTCTGCTTATTCCCATCTCTTCTGTGGTCGTGTGTTCTTCCCCTACAAGCCGGTCTAGAGGAATTTCACCCCACCTCGCTGCAAATACTTCGCCTGGCTAGTTATGCATAACAGGTGTTGGACTGCCGATCGTCTCGCGCGACGAGGTTTGCTACACAATGCTCGCTGCACTCTCTGTGATCAAGCCGACGAGTCCATCAACCATTTGCTAATCGAATGCTCTGAGGCAAGGCAACTATGGTGGCTGGTGCTGAGTGTTATCGGCCTGCAACATTGCTTCCCCCAGGACGAAACTTGCTTCATGTCCTGGTGGACAAATTCGCGTCTCCAGATCCCAACCAACCTTCGACGGGGTTTTGATACCGTGGTGATGCTTACAGCATGGTCTCTCTGGAAGAAACGTAACAGGCGCACGTTTGATGGTGTATCGATGACTATGCTGGAAGCCTGGAAGTTGCGCGGGAAGCTGTTGAGGAAGCAGCTCTCTGGCGACAGGCGGGCGCACGCTTCTAGCGCCGGTTCATCTCCTTTGTAGCGCGATTGATGCCGCGAGATATCGGCTTCTGATTTCTGTACTCTTTTATTTTTCGTTTTTTTACGGTGAACTTCTTGTATCGCCGGACGGCACACCTCTCTTTCTTAATACAATAGATACGCAAAACGTATTTTAAAAAAAAAACATCAAGCCGAGCCGAGTCAAGCTTGCTCGTCTGCGAGCTTTCACGAGCCAAGCCAAGCCACATTTCCACCTCCTAACTGCTTCCTTGTCTGTATATAGCCATATGTACATGCATCTGCGCAAACACAACCCTAAGAAAACGATATCGACCGTCTCGTCAGATGGCAACGTCTCAACCAACAGCCAAATTAACCTTCGAGAACAAATTAATTCTTCCACTTCGCATGCAAACATACGCATACGCACAGTGTCATGTTTCACTCAGATCGACCTACTACGTATATGTACGTACAATTCATATTGGTGCTTTTTGGTGACGTGTACATATATCTGATACATAACCAATCCACTTACATTGGTATATTGTACTGAGTTCAGCAACAGCATAATTAGCTGTCAGCCATATTCACGCACGCTTGTGTACCAACTACCAAGCTCAGATTCAGCTAGTGTGTGATGATCGATGATATCATTGACAGCTTGAATGATAGAATTGTCACTTGTTTTCATCTCCCTTTTTGTTCGTTTCTTGATCGAAAGCGTATTTTCTAGTGCTGTTTTTAACTGTTGGATGGATCATGGATGATGGATGGGGTCTTTTGCAAATCACTTTAAACCCTTTTGATCATCTTTTCCCACTTTATTGTGCTCCTAACCGTAAGCATGACCTGCCCTGCATTTTAGATATTCCTGGTTCCTTGTGTGTACATTCAAAAACAAATGGTAAAACAGATCAGAACGAACCCAATGACTGCATGCATAGGGTAAAAAAAAAAGTACTATTTGGTTAACTAAACTACAACTATGAAATGATTAGCATAAGTTTGACAATGGAGTATGTTTCTGTTAAATGTTACTCCATCATCTATCTTTTTTTTTTTTAGAATTATCCATCATCTATCTTTAGGGGCTCCCAAAGCTGAAAGTGAGAAGTGTAATTGACAACCTACCTCTGAAAGAGATGTAAAGATGAAGGTCATTTCCGAGGATTCGCCTCCATGCACAAAAGGGCATTGTCATGCAAAGTAACCCTTGTTTGCTATTTTTTTGCAGGAAATGTCAATCTGAAGTTGTTCTTGTCCCTCCCTGCAACTTTTTTTTCTTAGCTATTTTTCCCTTGCAAGTGATCCCCGCAGCCGCAGGTATCTTGTACTAGTCAGAAAAGAGACATGGTCTACTACTCTATTGAATATGATATGGAGTGTCATTTTTCCAAAAATCTACTGAAAGTGAGCCTGCATTAATCATGAGAGCCCCTAGCAGAAAAACCAGTTTCAGACTTGTATACAGATTGTTGGAGTAATTAGTCTAGTTCTGAACACGGCTGCAATTTCAGTTACCTATCTTTGAGGATTAGCAATCAATTTTTTATGTGAATTTTTATAAAATATTCAAATTTATATTTTATTCATTCCAAAAATATTGATATTTGCACATAACAATTGTAAACCCTGTCTTTGACCCAGTCAGCATACAGGTTGTCCAGGCTGTTCTGCTCTGCAGGGTTGAAAACTTTCCAGTAACTTATCTGGGCCTGCCCCTCAGCCTGAGAAAACCCACTAAACCCGAAGTCCAACCTCTCATGGACAAATTGACCAAGAAGGTTTCTGGTTGGAAGCCAAGATTTCTTGCCTATGATGGTCGCTTATGCTTGGTTAAGTCAGTGCTTCTGGCTATACCTGTTCACTTCTTAATGGTGATGCAACTTCCTAGTTGGGCAATCAAAGAATTAGAGAGAAAATGCAGAGCTTTCTTATGGAAAGGGCAGGAGGAAGTGAATGGTGGGCACTGCCTAGTAGCATGGAAGGATGTATGTATCCCAGTTAAACATGGGGGACTAGGTATCAAAGATTTAATTCTCTTCAGTAAAGCTTTAAGACTAAAATGGCTGGCCAAGGAGATTGAGCATAAGGACAGGCCTTGGGCAATTGTGGGCTGCAAGCATGAGCAAGACTTGCAAAGCATTTTCTCAGCAACATCAGAGTTCATAGTGGGAGATGGCAACGCCACGGATTTCTGGACTGCCCAATGGTTGCAGGAACAGAGCATTGCAGTCAGGTATCCACTTCTCTTTTCTTATGTCAGAAAACGTTCGGTCTCTGTCGCAAGAAGTCTGCAAAATTATAACTGGGTAAAAGACATTGAAGGATCACTTTCAATTCGTGCAATGGAGGAGTACTTGCTCCTGTGGGATGATCTGCAAAGCATACACTTGCAGCAGGGAACATTAGATGAGGTTAGATGGAAACTCACGGCAGATGGTTGCTTTTCTTCATCCTCAACATATGACCTCTTCTTCCTAACTAGGGAGGTATGCCCTGTTGGCCAGCTTCTTTGGAGCACAAGTGCACCGTCACGAATACGCTTCTTCATGTGGCTTGCAGTTAAAGGACGATGCTTAACCTCTGATAACCTACAGGTGAGGAAATGGCCTCATGATCCTAAGTGTGCTCTCTGTACAACGGCGAATGAAACATGCGAGCATCTATTCATCCGCTGCAGATATACCAATGCTGTATGGTCAGGTCTTAGAAGTTGGATTGGTGTGTCCTTCCCTCTACCAGAAAACCAGAATGACAGCTTGGTAGATTGGTGGCTGAATGCAAGGCAGTCTTTTCAGATGCGCTACAGGAAGGCCTTTGACAGTGCTGTCTTGCTCTGTTGTTGGCTAATTTGGAAAGAACGGAATGCCAGAATTTTCAAGAAGAAGTTCAAGTTGGCAGCTGATCTCATCACTGATATCAAAGAGGAGATTGAAGTTTGGAAGGCAGCACGTTTGTTCAATGTAAATAGCACTTAACGACTCTTTTTTTTCCTTTCTCGCTCGGTGTAATTTCGCTTATGTGAGACATGTCTTGCATAGACTCGACAGCTTACTGTCGTGAATTTGTACCGATCTTTACTCCAACAAAATCTTAATACAATTGGTCGCCGAACGTTTCGGCCGGCCCGGTTTTCAGCATACAGGGACTTCAGCCTGTCAGTTGTCTTGTCACTTTGAGCCGGGAAGTTGTGGTGTATGATTGGCTGAATTAGGTAAAAACCACACTTATAATTCGTTTTCCGCGGTGTCATATTCATAATTTCAAACAGAAAGACGAGACGATGTGTGAAGCTGTTGTACAATGTTTCGTCCTGATTTCCAATTTTTCGATGGCTTGGTATCTCTGCAGTTGGTAGTTAGCACTTAGCCGTTCAGGACTGATTGTCCAGCTTAAAGTGTGGTGATCTTCGTGCAAAAGTGCTACCAGTCATTTGGTTGGAGTGAAATGGCCAAATCTTCAGAAATGAAAATGAAAACACTAGGGTACTTCTGCACGGCTGCAGCTGTTGATGAAGCTGCCCATAGTGTGGTAGCTATCTGGAGTTTATTAGCACTTTACCATTGATTCCCCCCCCCCCTCTCTCTCTCTCTTAAAGAAAAGGAAGATGTGCAGTTTTCTTGGGTATTCTCAAATAATAATGTATTATTACTAATATTATTTAATTTTGCATTTAAAATGGTATGCCAAGCTGAACCAAATTGAGCTTCCACTTGACCTCTTTGATTGAATTCTGCATCCGGAGTAGAGGGATATATATAATTGAACTGTTGATTGGCACCAAATACACTGTACTATGAGTATAGATATAGTAGGAGGATGTACTGAATGTATTAAATAAAGTATAATATTTTCATGAGAGTTAGCAAATGGCGTCTTCCTGTGAGTTTGGAAATAACTCGACTCTTCGCCCAACATTTCAAATTATTTCATATAGCACCAACATGAAAACAAGAAGGCAAGACTGAGTTGTACCCCAAGAATGAACAGAAGAAAAGGATAGCCTAATTATTGGATGTTTCTTTTGTGAAGGATGTATCAGGAGTTCTGGACTGATAACAAACAAGACTCCGAGCAAAACATTCCTTAGCCTGAATTATGCCTTCCTTGAGGACATGCCGGCCGGTATCATGACAGTATCATCAATGTAATCAGCTCAAAGCCTTTCACTACATTGAGCATGCACATTGCTTTATTGTGATCCACATGGAGTACTGTACTAATCACTAAATCAGATGTTTTGCTGATTCTGTTCTCTTGAGGAGAAAGACGAATATGTAGATTCTAGACTGGTCCTGAACTGTTATCATAACTGAGAACTACTGTTCATCAGAGAAAAGTACAGTACATAGATTGGCATTGCGTGTAATCCATACCTATCTCGCCACTGTAATTTTTGCTGGTGACAAGTTATTCCAAAAGTCGTTTCATTATGAACTTAAAAGAAATTTATACTAGGCTGCATTGTAGGTAGCCAGCAAAAGATGTGAAGCCTAGATGAAGTTGCTTTTGATGGCTTCACTATCTTTTTCCTCTGTAAAGCCTTGTTTACCAACCTTATCTCTCATAGGAGAGATCATGCCCGTGAAGACAATAATGTGATGCCAAAATGTCGGCTAAATAAAACTGAAATCTCCGTTGCTTTTTATCTCGCATTTATCCACTTAATTATCACCAGTAAAATACATTAAAAATAACTAGAAAATTGTGATGCTAAATAGCCCCGCTGGTTACAGTACGACTCTGAATTGTCAGGACAACCGGTAGCAATCAGACTAGGCTGTCGGTGCTCGACAAGAGCCATCAACCAAGAGCCAAGAACATTGCAATGTGGTAAGCAATGACATGGCCTGTAACCTACCATAATTTTATTTCATGGGCACATTGATCGATTAGGTACAGACATCGCCATTGTAACAGAAAAGATCATAGCAAGAAACTTCTTGAGCAGGAACAGCAACACCAATTGGAGCTTGCAAAACAGGTGAGATATTCATATTCCAACTAGACCTCGCATGCCCTACTCATTATGAGTTGTGATAGACACAATGTGAGCCACGCATCGTCTACTATTCTACTTGTCCTTGCTATTGTTATTCAGATTAATTAAATGGTAGTAACAGGTAGCATATCCTACTTATCACCAAATCTGCTCCAAATTGCCTCTTCTTCTTCTTCTCTAGTACAATGTGACAGTTTGTTCAGTACGAAATGTGCATTGCACAGCTGTACATGATGCTGCAATCTGAACTTCTGAAACTATAGAAGGGTGTAGCAAAGTGCCAAAGTAAAGTGCAGGGATGATCAATTGTTCACAGTTGTTCATGCACATTGGGTGACGATTTAATGTGCGTTCACGTGGACCGTCCATTCTTCTCCCCTCTTTCTTCACACTGTACTCGATATGGATGATGGATAGCAAGCCGAATCATACTAGATACAGATAGAGGATATAGCTAGAAAAAAAAAGTGTAAAAGAAGCTTTGTCTCCCGGGCAGCTTGTGATGAGGCCTATATTTTGACCAATAATACTATCACTGCACCTGAATGTATATTTTTGGTAGCGAAAAAACCATATTCAGAAAGCAAGAATTTCACACGAAACAGCTAAATACCAAAGAAATTTGATAATACACGGCTATCTTAGGTAGCACTACACTTAACCGGCCGGCAGCAAACATTGTCTCAGATGCCATTTGGAATCGAAGGTATCTATTCCAAACTTGTGTAGCTATACGTCCTTGTCTACCTACTAAACTCGTATGATTGATTATCTTCAGCTGCGTAGGCAAACCCAACTAAAAGCACAAACAACAAAACCGAAATAACAATCATCACCTCCACGTAGACAAATACATGCCACTCCCATCTCTCATCGATCTTACTTAATTATAATTCACATTACCTAGCTAATTGTAATCACCTTCCTGGCTGTCCCTATATATAGCCGACTGCATTGTCAGAGACTGTCAGGAAAAGCAGCTAGCTTTCAGCTAGTAATTAAGCTAGCCATCCATGGCCGCGCCATTGACAAAGCTGCTGCTACTGGTGGCCGTCGTCTTCCTCGTCGGCGGTGGGGTGGAGGGGTGGGTGCTCGAGGAAGGATTCTACGCGCATAGCTGCCCTCGCGCGGAGGAGATCGTGAAGCACTATGTGCAGCAGCACGTCCCTCTCGCTCCCTCCGTCGCCGCCACACTCATCCGCACCCACTTCCACGACTGCTTCGTCAGGGTAAATTCAAAAAACCTTCAGTATTCGTGTGGTTTTGGGCCAAAATTTGACTAAAATTTGGTTGAAATTGGAATGTTGGAATGTTGTAGGGGTGTGACGCGTCGGTGTTGCTGAACGGGACGAATGGGGAGGAGGCGGAGAGGGACGCGGCGCCGAACCTGACGCTGCGGGGATTCGCGTTCATCGACCGGATCAAGGCGGTGCTCGAGCACGAGTGCCCCGGTGTCGTCTCCTGCGCCGACGTCCTCGCCCTCGCCACCCGAGACGCCATCTCCGTCATTGTAAGCTACTACCTCAACCTCAGTCCCTAAATATTTGTGACGTAATTGACTTTTTATACATGTTTAACTGTTCATCTTATTTAAAAAATTTATGTTATTATTAATTTTTATTTTATTATTAAATACATTTTTATTTATATACATATAATTTTATATATTTCACAAAATTTTTAAATAAAATAAACGGTCAAACAAGTCAACAACAACTGGTACGTCGCATTGGCCGGCGGCGGCGAGCTCAGCTACTGACGATCATCGGTTGGGCTGATTATTGATTAGGGCGGGCCGTACTGGCGGGTGCCGACGGGGCGGCGCGACGGCACGGTGTCGAAGAAGCAGGAGGCGCTGGATGAGATCCCGGCGCCGACGATGAACTTCACCGACCTCCTCTCCTCGTTTCAGAGCAAGGGCCTCGACGTCTCCGACCTCATCTGGTTGTCAGGTAAAAACAAATTAACACAGATTCAGAGTTCAGATTTTTTTTACCATCAGTGTTAATTGCAGTCGATCAAAAGCGTAGTTTTACTACCTGAATAAAAACCATTCACCTAGTAGTGGTTTAAGTAATTAAGTTGACACATTGGTTGTCGAAGATTTATTAATAGACAAGCTATCCTAAGTTGATTGACCAGTCTCCTGGAGAACAGGATTCAGGTTTTGGTGTTTCTATCTAGCTTGATGCCTTGATCTAGCTAGCTAGTACGTAGTACTACGTATCTAGTATGTGGTGTTTGCCAAGCCACCGACTGACCGACAAATAGTGAATTGGTGATGTGAGATTGTGATGCAATATGCAGAGAACTGACAAGGATAGTTGAGTGGAGAGTAGATAACTTTGGCAAGTTCTTTATGTGTTCGATAGTTAGATCGGCAACTAGGATATGATCTCACTTCACGGGATCATCCACTCACATCACCAGTAAAAATTCTTTCCTGAAGGTGTTTCTAAAGATTCAGAAGAAAAGAGAAGTTCAAAATTTTCCAATTGCCATGCATGGAACTGAACGAACAGAGTATACAGTATCTAGTGATCTAGTCTCCATGATAATCCTGAACAGAACAGACAACTACGTACTGCAGATTCCAATTATTGTACTGGATGATACTCATATCCGATATCGGTTGGGTCTAATTAATTCAACCAGAATAGCCCGGCCAAAGTTTTTGTTCAGGGAGATCACATCACATCGAAAAACAGTTTACTAGGGATAACGTAACTAATAAAGTAGGATGCTTTTAATTAGGTGCTGACCAGTCTGTTCAATGATGCAACACACTGTTTTCTTAAGAGTGTGGCATCGATATTGACAAGCTAACTGAAGAAATTTTTATTAAGGTTAGCAGTAAACGACGTGCAAATAATTCAAAGACAAAGATTCAGCTCTTGTGTGTATTCTGTACTTGAAGTGAATCGATATGCAACTCTTCAAAAAGGGAGAAGTGTGATGTAACTGCCCTCCTACTTACATGATCTCAAGTCACTATCTACTTTGGAAAATCAAGAAATATTTTACACTGTGTTTAATGTGTAAAAGCTGAAAATATGTATACAAGCACATGAGGTACTGAGGGTATGCATTATGGACTCCACAAGACCACTATATGATTAGTTGTCAAGTAGTATTGCTAGTTTGCTGTTTGCGTCATTGATTCTCTCATTTTGTTTCATACAAATGTAGATACCAGTGAGTAATGATCAGTTGTGATGTTAACATGCATCTGCATCAGTTGTGGTGTTGTCATGTAGATGTCAGCGTTAAATTGATGTTTCTGAAGTAGGTTATAACGTTGCATTCCTAATGGTGCGTGCATACATATACTAGTTAAGATATATTTCTAGCTAGCTTCCGTCCACATACTTGAGGTTCCTAGCTAGACGACAACACTACGTGCAATCCATTGCAGGAGCTAATATTGAATATATATCTTGTCCTTGCATGGTCCAGGACAAACAGATGCATCTCGTTTTCATGTTAAGTGCAGAGTACATGACATCTTAATCAATGAACTCTGCATACTGCTGAACAACTAACCATCCACCTATCGAATTCAATCCAAAGTTTCAGAATAATTACGCATGGTTTCAGTCAAAACTTCATAGAAACCGAATTAGCTAGTTCACCACTCTGCAAAACTTCACCTTTCAGTTTTGTCACCAAACTATTTGCTTCTGAATTCACCAAAATGTCTTCTGAACTTTCAATCCAAGATTCAGAATGATCACGCATGATTTCAGTAAAAACTTCATAGAATAATCACACATGAGTCGGTCCATTACTCTGCAAAACTTCACCTTTCAGTTTTGTCAGTTCATTTGCGTCTGAACTCACCAAAATGACTTCTGAACTTTCAATCCAAGATTCAGAATAATCACGCATGATTCCAGCAAAAACTTCATATAATAATCACACATGAGTCCACTACTCTGCAAAACCTCACCTTTCAGTTTAGTCACTGAACTATTATTTGCTTCTGGACTCACCAAAATGACTTCTGAACTACCCATCCAATATTCAGAATAATCACGCATGATTTCAGTAGAAACTTCATAGAATAACCACACATGAATCAATCCACTACTCTGCAAAACTTCACCTTTCAGTTTTGTGATCACTGAACTATCACCATTCGCTTCTGAACTCACTAAAATCGACTTCTGAACTTTCAGGGGCGCACACGATCGGCATCGCGCACTGCAACTCCTTCAGCGAGCGGCTCTACAACTTCACGGGGAAGGGCGGCGCCGGCGACGCCGACCCGTCGCTGGACGCGGAGTACGCGGCGAACCTGCGGCGGACGAAATGCCAGTCGCCGTCCGACAACACGACGATCGTGGAGATGGACCCGGGCAGCTTCCTCACCTTCGACCTGGGCTACTACCGCGGCCTCCTCAAGCGCCGCGGCCTGTTCCAGTCCGACGCCGCGCTGATCACCGACGCGGCGGCGAAGGCCAACATCGCCGCCGTCGTCGCCGGCCCGCCGGAGGTGTTCTTTCAGGTGTTCGCGAGGTCGATGGTGAAGCTTGGGATGGTCGGAGTGAAGACTGGCTCCGAAGGGGAGATCAGGAAGCATTGCGCCGTCGTCAACAATCACCATTGATGAAATTTTTTTACTACGACGTTGATCTTGTTGATGCGTACAGTGATTAATTCTGCTGCTGCGGTTGGTTTTTGATGTTGTTTTTGCAAGTTGTTTTGTTTGTTGCAAGCTGTAACTGTTTTGTGTATTTTGGAAGTCGAAATGTGACTGTTTTTGTATGTGTTGGGAATTGGGATACACTGAAATGAGGTTATAGAAAAATATATAATACGTGGTGATGAACGATGATGATACTTGTCCACTTAATTTGCACGTGCTCCTCGTCGGCGCGGGCGATTACGTGCAGTGACGGTCGCTGTCCACGCGTTGCAGCTACAACATACAGCTAACCCAACCATTTTATAAAAGAGTAAATTGCACAAGATCCTGGATTTTATGTTCTAAGTTTTACAAAGTGTTGACATGTGACATATAACCCATATATTTTGGCATTAGCGTTTCACAAAACCATACGATAAAAAAACTCCACCTATATAAAATATTATTTTATCCATCATATTCATAGAAGCATATAAGAATTTTATTTTCCATATCATATCATACTATAAATTTTTTATAATCCACGTAACATTTTTTTTGTGTGGTTTTGTAAAACATTTATATCAGAATACCTGAGGTTAGGTGACACATACCAAAATATATTTGGATTGTGAAACTTCGACCACAAAACATAAAGTTTGTGCAATTTACTCTTTTATAAACTATGGTCATTCAGTGAGTCCACTCACACTTTGAAAAAGATTTCTTCGGCAATTCCCCTCTCTTAATGAAAGATTCTACAAAGAGTGCAAAATATCACTCGTTTCACGGTCATGCAAAATATTTTATTATTATTAAGAGTCAATGTTATATTAGTGTCATGCAAAGATAACCGTCTTTATCACATACTTTATCTGTTTTCTCTCTTTCACGTTATTAGAATTGCTCGCATGGAAACTGAGAGTTGTCCAGGGCCAGTTTAACAATAGCAAAACATGCTTTTGACTGATTGAGACCTAAGAAAGTGAAGATTTACCAAACAATCCCTGTATCATCTTTGACTCTGTCTCTCGGCTCTCTCCTCGTCTCCTTCCTTCCCTCAATCCCTCACCTCTGCTCTCTGCAATTCTCCACCCCACCCTTCCTCTCCTCTTCCGATCATCGGCCGGCCTCCTCCCACGCGCGGCGGCCGGCGACGAGCTCTACTCGCACGGTGTGGACTTGGCAGGGCTGCCTCCTCGCCAACCCCCGATCCAGACCGACCTCGCCTCCTCAACCGCCGCGGCAGGTTCCGGCGCACGCACGGCGGAGGTCTGGAGGGGGACGGTGCGGCGCGGCCGGGCCGGATTCCGTTTGCCTCGGCCCGAACCGAATTGGAGGTATTCATGGTTTTCTCGTAGCCCTTCCGACCATTTCATGAGCCGAGGTAGATTGGAGATCCGTCTGGACTTCGCCGGAGAAAATTTAGGGTCGAGCTGAAACCCTTAACCTTTTTTTAAGGAAAAATGGTTTAGATAGGCTCCCCCTTGGCCTAATTTAGGTTTGCCCCTGTTTCAAGATGTTCAGTTTATTTATTGATTGATGTCCAGCTAGTGGGAAAACCATACCATATGTTGAAAGAATTCACTGAATTGGTTATACTTAGGTTTTTAGTCCTAGCTTTCTGACACAGATGATGTGAATGACATGCTAACATTCCCTTCTGCAATCTAAGTTTCTTTCAGGGTTGGATAACCAAAGACATAGTTTTCGTACAAAACCTGTTGTTTGTTTGTTTCATGCTAAATGTTAAATTTTCCATATTGATAGGAGGCATGAAGGTTGATGATGGCCCTAGTAGCAGTGGCAGTAGGTGGTCCAGAATGATGAGCACAGATTCGTGGAGGTGGTGTTTAGGATTGATTTACATTGTTGCTGTTGCGGGTATATGGATTGCGGCAAGCTACATTGTTCAGTCTGTTGTGGATGGCGGTGTTTCTCCGTTCTTGATTACCTACATATGCAATTCTCTCTTTGTTATTTACATCCCAATAGTTGAGGTTGCACGGTACTTTGAGGATTCAATCAACAATTTTTGGACAAAGTTGAAAGGCAAGGATGTCACAGAACTGGAGCAGTCCGCTGATCTAGAGAGTATAAATCTTCTCCACACAAGTGAACAAGAGGGCAGTGCAGCCTCACTAGCAAGGTCGCCTGAAGACATCTTGGCTTCAGACACAGTATTCCCTGCCCAGGTAGAGCTGAGTGTAGCAGATAGCAGCAAAGGGTTGGATGCAAAAGGGCGTTGGACACGTGCTCGTGTGGCCAGAGTCAGCATGGTAGTTTGCCCATTTTGGTTTCTCGCTCAGCTTACATTCAACTTGTCTCTAAGATACACCACTGTTACAGTAAGTGTTACTAAGAACTGTATGCTATTTCCACCACTATTTTACCTCACTCATGTCACTTGTTCGTCCATAACATGTACTTGTTTCTTTTTACCTGCAGTCAAATACGATATTGAGCAGCACATCTAGTCTCTTCACTTTCTTGGTTGCGCTAGTATTTCTTGGAGAAACATTCACATGGTTGAAACTTGTCAGTGTACTTCTCTGCATGGGAGGAACAATAATTGTTAGCTTGGCTGATTCAAGCAGTACATCAAATGCCATTGCCACAAATCCTCTTCTCGGAGACATCCTTTCTATTGTTTCGGCAGGTTTATATGCTGTGTATATCACCTTGATACGGAAAAAGTTGCCTGACGAGAAAGAAGGTCAAGGAAAAGTGAGCATGGCTCAGTTTCTGGGATTCCTGGGACTGTTTAATATGCTGTTTTTCCTTCCTGTTGCATTGGTGTTGAATTTTGCCAAGCTGGAGCCATTCCACAGGTTGACATGGGAGCAAGTTGGTCTTATTGTCGGAAAAGGTAGGCTTGCTGTTTGAACATGAATACTGCATTATGTTTGTATGTGTATAACATCACATTGTTTTGAATATAACATTGCAAGAATTCATATCAAAAGACTTTGTAAAGATCACATAACAGTCAAATTACCTGTGCATTGTCACTAACTGAAGCTGTTATATTCTCTACAGGTTTGTTAGATAATGTTTTGAGTGACTATTTATGGGCAAAAGCAATCCTTCTCACAACAACAACAGTTGCTACAGCTGGTCTTACAATCCAGGTTCCAATCGCTGCCATTGTGGACACAGTGACTGGTCATGCTCCTCATCTATTGGACTATATCGGAGCTGCTGCTGTGTTGGTTGGTTTTGCTGGAATCAACATTCCGGTAGGTACTCCACAGGCTTCTCAGCAAGAGCAGGAAACTCCTATTGTTAGTATGGTTGATGATCCAGTCCATTTACCTAGTGATGGAAATGCTACTGGTGTTGTTCAATAGGAGCGGGTCGGCTTTGGGGTTTGTCACAATGTATAACGAGCAACAATGTATAATGATGGCAAGACCGGTATAGTCACTGTAATTGTTTCCCCTTACCATGAAAGTATGAAATCACAATAGAAGAAATAGACAGGGATTGGACTTTAGATTAACATGCTTTGCTTGCTCTGAATTTTGAGCAACTAGCCACTTGATTGTTGTTACTTTGTAATGTTTTTTTTTTTGAAATATGTTACTTTGTAATGCTTGCCACTCTTATACGGATCAAGTGATTCAATTGTGATTTTTTGTTGTCCCGGGTGTGCCTTTAAGGAGGCTATACAGCTGTAATCCCCTGTACATGAAACGTTGGTGTTATTTCTTATGAGTGATATATTTCTACAGAAACTCAAATGATACAGGATTTGATGGTGTAATCACACTTGTGCCTCTCATTTGCCTGGGTACTATATGTTCGTTTTGTAATTAATTAAAGTATGTTAAAGTTTATCAACTGATGGAGATGCTGCATGAGCACAGGAGTGGCATGGAATTGGGATTTGTCACAATATATATAATGATCCATCAATGTGCGAGGATGTCAAGACCAATAGATTGGGAAAATATGCAGTGAACTTGCGTTGGATACAAAATGACATGAACTTTTCAGATTTATCAACGCGCACAAATTTGTCCGTTTTGCAAATTTATACAGTTCGCTGTTGTAAATGACAATTTTCCCATTGGGGGATGGGTGTCGACACGGGTCCGAATCGATCTGGGATCAACGGGCCCAATAAGTACATACAGCAGGGCAAAAACATTGGGCCTATAAGGCCCATACTATAATGGACTGGGCCCATGGAGGCCCATGTACGAGCCTTCCAGGAGTAGAAGAAACCCTAGAATCGTTGCCTGCTCTATAAATCCCTGCGCCAGCCACACAGCCGCCGCCATATCGACGCAGCTCCTCCGCCCGTTGCCGGTTTGTTTCGATCTCTTCTCATCATGTTGCTTTCGATTTCGGTTCGATTTCATTCTTTTGCCTGCTATCGTGATAGATTGGATGTTGGAGCGGTGATGAGCAATTTTTTGTGGACTAGAGTTTCTGATACTGCTAGTATTTGACGACCAAACCCTTGGCTGTCTGAGCTCCTTGTTCTAGTCTATCGCTACGAGAGCAAATTTGGATCAGATTAGATTGTTTTTTGTGTTTGTTTGCAACGGCTGATTTGAGATTGGAAGTGGTGATGAACAAATTTTATTTGGACTAGAGTTTCTGATACTGCTACTGTGTGGTAGTTGAAGACTAAACCCTTGGCTGTCTGAGCTTCCAGATCTCACAAACCGAACTGTTGCATTTTAGTTTAGGTTTTAGGGTTTAGACTAGGTTGGTGTTTATCTTTTGATTAGTTGCGTCCATTACCAATTCCGGGGGATTATTCTGTTCCTCACGGTATAATGGCTCGGACGCTAGATGATATTCTTTGATGTGTGGTCATATCCTGATTGTTGGCGTTCTTGGTGCCAGTCTAATCCTGGAAACGCCACATATATTCGTTACATATGTAGTAATTTTAGTTGTCTTTGGGGATCTAAATGATGAGAAACTCTGAAAGGGAAAGCGTCCAATCTGTTGATTGTGGCGTACCGTGACAGTTCTTTCATATTGAATAGGAAGATCTGATAGATTCCTCATTGCCTTTCGTGTTTATTTAAGTTTTAATTTTTAGTGGTTTTGTTGTTTACTTTGCATTGCTTTTTTCAGATGTGAATGATGAAATCACAAGTAAAATACAGTTATCCCTGTCTGATTCCTTCTTTAAGGGTGCTGAGAATACTTAAATCTGACACATTAGAATCTGATATAGCTTTGTTTTGGTTTTTTGGGTTGTACACTGTTCTGGCGGATTTGAGCTTCTTGTGTTTGTTGACTGTTGGATCTTGGTCTTTGATGACATGATGGTTTCAGAACTGGCACACAGTTGTCATAGCTATGTTGATATTTCTCATGAACTAGGACGGTCTGAGGCCATTTCCAACGGACAAGTTTGCAAAAATAATTTCTTAGTCTATTGTTTTACCTCGTCTTTTCTTTTTGATCGATCTGTCTCCGATGATGATGTTTTATACTTTCGTTCTTCTGAAGTTGCAATGTGGAAGAGCAATTTGGAGACCTGAACTGAGGTGCTCATCGATCGATCTCTCTTTTCTTGATTCATACACGAATCTGTGTTGATTCATCCCAGTGATGGCTTCTGATTAAGTTAAAAGTGCGTGCTTGATTCCATATTGTTGTTGTTTTTGTTTTTTATCTGCAAATTCAATCTTAGGATGAATAATGATCCAGCTGATATCCGATCACTGCTGCAAGTTTCAGCCTTGTCTGAAGATGTAAATGTTGATGAAATCCATTTAGTACATATTCGGAGGCGCTGGACAGTTCATTTATTAATAAATAAATTTGGAAGCAATCTGGAACTTCCTAGCTGAGAAAAATATCGATTAAGTTTCTGACAGAAAAAACCTGTTGCTTCACGACTGGAAGAATGGCCTGATAATAAAATTGTTTGGTCATTCTGTAGAGAGGAGCATAGATTGATTTTAGCCAGAATTAAACAGCATGGCGCTTCACTTCACCGCGTCAGTGTTACCTGTCTCCTGGCACATTTTAATTTACAAATTTGATTTGATCTTTTGGTTGATTTATTGTAGCTGGTACGTTACTGCTGTTGATTATTCTTTTTCTGAGTGAGCTTCAAATTTAAATTTGGCCATAACATCTGGATATACGTATCAAATCCTATACACAATTGCTTCACTTTAACTATTGTATTGGAGACGACTGAAGTTAATCCTAATTGCCCGGAACGTGTAAAGTCTATTGCTAGATCAGACGTTGAAACATGAATACTGGTCGTATATGGCGTCGCAGTTCTTCCTGGACATGAAGAACGTGAATCTTCACTTCGCACTGAAATCTCGATATGAAAGACTCAGGTTTGAAGTTTTAGATCAACGCTTGAGCAGTTTTGTACAGATAATGTAACGAAGTATCCAGAATAACGAAGGACAACTTATTGTGACTTTTAAAATTAGTCATTGCTGAACGTCTAATTGATGTAACGAGGCAATCCGCTATACATTGTAATATTGTAAATTTCTTGTACTCCATGAACTTATGAAATGTATATCCATGACTTCAAATTTCTTGTACATACGAGCGCAGTTTTCACTTGCATGTATAGTACTTTTTTGCGTAATTTTGTAGGGCTAATGTATGGCATGGGCTGGGGCTAACCAAACCCTGGGCCTGCATCATTCATCCGTACGCTCAAATCTGATGGAAGTGAAGTATAGCATGATGTATTACTTTTGATGACAATTAATAATGTTACTCTCACATGTCTAATCTCACTAGGAATCTCGGATACAAACTTTGTACATAATAAAACGTATTTTACCAAGCAGCAATCCTGTCCCCACGACTCGAGGACGACGGAAGCTCGGAAGAATATAAACTCAACTCCTAATCTGAACTAAAACGCTAAGGTGCCAACAAAATCTGCTTGATTCAAACACCTTCCCTACAAGATGATACTAAAAGAAAAATCATTTGCTGCTGGTGACAATACATAGTTCCATCGTACAATCATTTGATAAGCCAATTCTGTCCAGGTATAGTCCTACAGCCAATCTAAACCAGGGCAGATGGAAAAAGAATTCATCAGGCTTCTAGCGTTCACTTCGGTGCTGATGAGCGAGCAGTGATGGAAGAGTGGTATGTACTGCTCCTCTGTTTGCGATATGAAGAGTAGACATCATCATATTGGCCGATCTCATTTGGATCGGCAGAAGCTCCAAGACCCAATCTGCCGGTCGACCCTGGTTTGCTGTCAACTGAACCATCTGCACGCATCCCTGTTTCTGGGTTTACCAGCAAGTTTGGTGGGGGAGGAATACAAGCGCCACCCTTGCGAGCAGGAATGTCCCTCTCATAGTTATCATAGTCATCAGGCTCACTTTGCTTCATTGGCCCTTCCGACGGGTTTACCTCCCCAATCTCCTTAAAGAACTTCGACACACGCTCAAGGATGTCGGACTCTGGAATAGTAGATGGTGGAATGATAGTTGGGATGTCAAGTGGACTCAAGGGAGAGTATGGCACTCCACTCCCAATTTGCATCTTTCGCACCATTCCTGGAATCAGACCAGGGGGGAAGAGTGGATAGGGAGGTGGATTTGGATCGTTTGTGATAGATGGAGTAGCAGCGATTTGAGGAAGCACAGTGGGGGTTTGCACTGGCAAAGATCCTGGAAAGGCAGTTTGACCTACAGGAGGGTAAACACCAGCTGGAAGTTGGTTTACTGGAAATTGTGCAGAAAGCACTGGTTGGGGTGGAACAGAAACAGGATGATGGGTTGCCTGCTCCTCTTGCGGACCTGAGGACCATTTTGAGGGCTGCTGCACTGAGCCTGAAACAATATCCATCACCGAATTTAGGTTTACCTCCGAAAGCATAAGGTTCATTGTTATATATTAAAAATTGGTATTGCAAAAGATGGTGTAACAACAGAGAATCAATTCGTACAATGATTTAATTAGGAAAAAACAATATATCAATTTGTACAATGGTTTAATTATGAAATCACAAACAATCAAGAGGTTACTAATTTATTTCTAGTAATAAGCATACTAATTAGAGTGAACTTTACATGTATGTGAGTAAATAAATACAATAAACTGCTGAACTGCTCATGGTGAAATGTTGCGAACTTCCTACAGACTTCGAACACACTAACTTCCTACAGACTTCGAACACACTAACAGACATTTAACATATAAACCTGACAATAATGAGTTATCTGTTTAAATCAAGTAAGGACAACATCACAAAAATTACAAAGAAAATCCTTGTGTCGAAAAAGTGCTTGTGTACACCTTATGAATTTCAGAACTCGAGTGAGAAAAAAGTGCTGAAACATAGATAACATGTACATACAAGATGGAGATAGAGGACAGACCTGAAAAGGTTGAGGGATCTGGTGAAACATGCCGTGGTGGCAAAGGGTATGATACCCCACCTTTCATATCTCTTTCAAGGTTAGCAATGGTTTCCTGGTCATAAACTTCCTTTGAACCCCAGAACTGCAGGATTTTCTCAAGGCGAATCTGGTTATCATCTTTGCTCTGTGGATTGTTATATATCCTTGAAAGCATGGATCCCAGTACAGATTTAAAAGCAAAAGCCTCATTGTCAAGGTCCCGAGCATCAGTTCGTCGTTGTAAGCTGCAGAAAATGGAACATGCCCAGCAAAGCACCAGAAATATGTCAAAACAAATAATCAAAGGTCACGTGCTCGCGACTTATAATTTAATCAGTAAGGGCTCATGCACAATCAGGTTGTCCGAATCAAATGCACCAAAAGGAATCTATAAAACAGTAGAATGTGATACAAAGCATAGTGATCTACTTTGTTTGATCCATATTACCTATCATCAAAAACTTACAAGATATAGAAGAAACACTATCTCAACCTATTACTGATAAATCCATGCATTGTATGCATTATGCAGAAGTTAAGATCTGATTATAAACCCTCCAGACAAATGGATATAGCCACAGGCTGAAATAGAATTGTCTTTTAGGATTTAGGAAAAACACATCACAGATCTACTAGGAATAAACCTCAGTTCATTGTGAAGTTTTTGAAGGACCAAAATATGCCTAAATACTTGGCAGTAAGCCAGTAACACTTTCATCTCCATGTAGGACAAAGAATTAAACAAATAGCCCTAACTAGCAACGAACATAAGTTGCTAAATATTAGGCAACTAATATTATATTTTCACATTAGGAACAGCAGGAATGTTTTTATTTGGTTTCTTCAGTAATGTGATTAAACACTCGGGCAATCTCATCAGACAGTTTGCCTTCATTTCACATCAGCAGGTACTAGCAGTTCTATAGTCCTATACATAAACAGATGTTCAATTGAAGCCATACCTTTCGAAAAGAATATCATTAACCAGGAAAATAATGTGGAGCTGCCTCTCCGAATCCTCCAAAGCAAACACTCTATCCTTAAGAGCTTCAGCCAAAGCCGGCGCAAACGGCGACCTTTGCATGAACCATGTCTTGGCTCCCTTAATCGACTCCTTGGTACCATTGAGATTCCCAAGCACATCATGCAGCTCTGCTGCGACATCAACCGGAAGCGGGCCGGAGAGGCCCTTGAACGATTGCGGCGCGGCATCAAATTCCCCATGGCCATGAACACCAAAATGCTGGTGTTGGTCATAGAACGGCGGGTACCCCGGCTGGTGCATCGGCGGGCCACGCATCATCGGACCCAGCTGCGGGGGTGGCATCATATGCATTGACCCTGGAGGGTAATTCCCCACCGGCGGCCGCGGCGGCGAGAGCCAGAGCTTATACCTGTAGTAGGCGTGGCCTTCGCCGCCGAAGATGAAGGCGTAATCAGGATTTTCGTGCTGCTTGTCGCGGATCACGACCTCGAATTCGGGCCCGTTCTTCGCGATGTACTCGACGACCTTGTCGATCCGCTTCTGGAGCTCCGGGTCGGAAGGCGGCGGGGCGGCCACCGGGGGCGGCGCCGCGGCGGCGGAGTCGAAGGGCGGCGGCGGCGCGTGCATGTAGTGCGACGGGTGCGCCGCCGCGAAGGGGGGAGGAGGCTGCTGGTGCGGCGGCGGGAGATGGTGCGGGTAGAGCTGCTGCGCCTGCGACATGGCGCGCGGGTAGGGCGCGTACTGTGGCGGCACGGAGAAGGGCGGCGGCGCGGCGTGCGGGTGGTGCTGGTACTGCGGCGGCGGCGGCGCCGCTTGGGGGTGGAATCCGTACTGCGGGGGAGGCTGCTGCTGCTGCGCCTGCGCGTACGCCATGGCCGCCGCGTAGTCCTGGGCTTGCCGGTCCATGGGACGGAGGATTTTGGAGGGGAGGGAGGTAGGGTTTTGACCGCCGGCGATGGCGGCGGCGGCGGCGGAGGGGAGAGGATTCTCGAAACTCCCAGAGAAGAAGAGGTTGTGTATTGTATCCCCCTCCTGTTTGGGTCAAAATTACATAAACAGCCCTAAGAATCTGATTTTTCGTCGCAACTCAGACACAAACCTTGGACACCCTTTTTTAAAAAAACTGTTTGAACTTTTGAAATACTTATTATATAAATATACTTAAAAACCAAAAAAAAAGACACCGAGGCCTGTGCCAAACCCTAGGGCGTTGAGGTTTAATGTCTCAACACCAAAGACATTAGCATTGCGTCATCAAAATGACGTTTGGAGACACAAACATCGTTAAGGCTCAGCACCAAAGACATTGGCATTTAACCCCTAAGCTCACATTAGTCTCATTGGTATTGGCCTATAGGGACTTAAGTTGTACGGCCAATCGGTCCCCACCAAAATCCCAAATAAAAAAAAATAGGTTAGCTAGCTCTTTAAATTTGCTATGCCTAAGGCACAAGCGTTATTTCAATTTTAGCATGCATATGCCAATTGCCATTTCAATTTTACCATGCCTATACCAAATTCCGATTTCAATTTTACCATTCCTATGCCAAACGCTATTTCAATTTTACCGTGCCTTTGTAGCAAAATTTGTCTTGCATTAAACGGACGAGGATGTGTATAAAACCATTTAAGCCAAAGGAGTAAGGAAGAGAGAGGCATGGAGATTCTAAGATATTTCTGTCACAATTAATTTTAAAATTAGTCGGAGCTAAGTATCATTGGATCCTAAGTGCAGGGTAGCCATCACAACTTAACATTGAATAGTTCATTAGACAACTAAATTAGCATTGAATGATGTCTTATTGTTGATTTAGTGTTATGTTTTATGCTTGCCAATTTATTAGATTTAGTTATAGGCGTCACCTAGTAAATCATGCTCAATATTGTGGTCTAAAGGGCGAAGCTAATTATAGGTAGCGGACAATGGGACAATAAGCTATTGATGTGTCATTAAAGAAATGTGAGGAGAACCAAAGAAGGTTAGTAAGCAAGAAGAGTGACAAGAATAGCAAAAAAAAATAGAGCGGTACTTTTACCATTGAACGAGAAGGTGGTACCTCACCATTGTGTAAGAAGGGGATGATATAGCAACGACTATGGAGGGAAGGGAGATGTAAAGGATGGTGAAGCCGTGAAGAAAGCAAGCAAAAAGGTAACAATGGTGATGGGGGAGGGCTTGACAATGTGAGTGTGGTGCAACCAGCTTCTACCTAAGCACAAGCTCCTACAAAGGACTTACAAAATTTAATAATTTCACAGCACTACAGTTTTTCATGTGTAAAAATGAATCTGTGTCAAAGAGGTTCTAAACTCTAGGATTGATGTACACCCTCTTGTCTAAAAAGGAATAACCCAATTATGAATCCATAAAATACCAATCATTACTCGAATAGGCTGCCTCATACATTATCCATACAAGCTACTTGCAAATACATGGTAACAAAGAGTGACAGTGTGCACAAATGTGACAACAATCTGTTAGAGAACAATGCATCTCATCTTCACAGAAGTTATAGAGATGCTTAATTCCTAATGCCCGGTGTACTAAATGATAGTACATCCAACATGTTGCCAGCCATAACTTCAAAACTAGTTTGCGAAAAACTCAATTGGCATGGGATGAACACATGTTCCATACTTCAAGCTTCTCCTTAGTGCTGAAATATTTGTAACTCCAACTGTATGAGTTTACTAGTCCACAAGAACCTCATCATCACCGCCATCGTACTGTAAGCAAAATAGGGTAATCATTGTCAGGATGCTCAGAAAAATGGGAGGGAATTGCTAGTCCTTGTGAAAAAGGGAGAATGTATATTAAAAACAAAAGCTTTAAAACATGGAAAGAGATCAAGACATAAAAGACCATGCAATTACCCTATGCTTTCATCGAATTGGTTTAGATATAAAGCTTGGATATCAAACACAATTGGTACATACAAAAATAAACAGTAAAGCAAGGGCCAAACATCAGAACCTTAAAAACTGATGCTTTATAGTGTTCTAGTTATTACCTGTCGATGATCAAACACTAGATTATCATATTTGATTCTACCCAAGTGAGGTACCAGATTTGAACACGAAAAGATTAGTTTTGAATCATAACACTAGAGACTTTTCACTGAGAATAACAATCAACTGCAAGAGTTTGGAAAACAGCAGGAACCGCAGAGAATATGATGAGAATAAGCAAGAAAGCATCTCACCCTGTCTGTAAAAACATTGCCAGACGAAACAATATTTCCTTCCTCATTGTTGTCACCCTCCCCTAAATTCTTCTTCACAGATAACAATTCTTTTGTCTCAGTGCCCTTGCCACTTTGAAAAGGTTCTAGAGCATCTTCTGGTCTATATTTCTCTGACATAGGGATCATGTTGTCGTGACTCTCTCTCCTTTTCTTCCCTGAAAAAGCCACAAGTGAGAGTAACAAAATCTCAATCATTTGTATGCCTGATATCTAGTTTGGCCGCGTTAGTAAAGAAACTATTTCACTACAAAATGGATACCTCCAAACATATCGTCTAGTTATCTTACCATTTCTTCCTTCTTCGCTTGTTGAGAGGGCAACAGATCTTTTTCTAGTTGTTTTATGATTCTGCCGTTGATCACTTGGGCTCATTTCATAAGCATTATATAGATCTTCCTTAGCAGCACTAGAACCCTGATCCTTGCTACATGGCTTCAAGATATCTGCAGCAAGCAAATCAGCAAGCCTCTCAAAGCGAGCTTGCGACCTGCACCCCCTCCAAGGTGTTAATTGATGCAAATACTAAAGAACTGTTATCTTCTGATCCAGAAAAAAAAAAGAAGCATGTAGACCATATGTGTGACAAAAAAGAAACCTGCCTTTTCAAATCATCCTTGGCTTTCACATGGCGTTCGTGTGCTTTGATGAGTTTCTTTGTTTTTGAGGCCATCCTAAAATGACAGAGCAGTATTAAGAATAATCAGAACACATGGGAATTTTTTTCAATCAGCCGAAGAATCTACCAGCTGCTTTATTAAGATTATATCTGTATTTTAGAAATGAAAAACCTTTGACAGTTATTTTTCTCTGCGGTCAATTTTAATTCAAGATCAGCTATTCTGCTAGAAAGTTTGGATGCCTCGTTGATCTTTCCATTCAGCGAAGTCTGCAATAAAAGGAAGAAGGATACATCAGATAGGGTGCAATATCAACATACAGGCAAGGACGAACAAGGAATTGTAACTTTGTAAGAGGAATGTGAGACACCTTAATCAAGTGTACAACATGAAAGTGTGACAAGGCAACTAAAAGGAATCACAAAAAGTGTCTTATTTTTCACTTAATGTTCTGCATGTAGCACAGTTGGTGGGGTTTATGCGGTGGTGCACCCTGTTGGCCTGCGCTCGAACCCACCAAACGTACTCATTTCTTCTTAATACATATGAAACCCCCTCCTTTCATATCCAATACGATTTTTTATTTCTCACTTAACAAAGGTAAACTGGCAACAATTTGTTCAATTATAGCATCAGTTAATGTCAATATTTGCCAGACAATGTCTCTTCTCATGATCTCATCCATATTCGGTGCCATCTGATTATATTGGAATGGATTGAACATCTTGTGAACTTCAAAATTTTAAATTTGCTCAACACAAAAACTTCCCCAGATATAACTATTATATTTAAGGCAGGAGAGCAACACAGCAAAACATACAAATTGGAGCAGTCCAAAATTTATATAAACCAAACAGAAATTGCAGCCAAGTAATCGAGTGGTCAAAACAACCTATGTAATGCAGGTATCAGCTTTTCAATGTGTCTGCATATTATAAATCAAAAATGATAACTATGCCAGATATGTAACACATGGATGGAGAGCGTTATACCTCCAGTGTGGATTTCTCTTCACGTAATGCTTCCATATCCAGTCGAATGTTTTGCAGCTGCATAACAGAAGCAAATATATAAGAGAGATCCAGTTGCATTGGGACAACTATAGTTGTTTGCTAGTAAGATAAATTGAACAGAGCAAACCTGTGTTTCACTGCCATGTTTATCATCAGAGTTGTTGAATTTATCGTCCTTTTTTCTATCTTCATTATCAGAGCTGTTCAAACTTTCTGACGAATCAGTTTTTCTACCCTCAGGCTTCTTACTATGCCTTCCCTCACTGAAGGATCCACAAAAACACACATAAAGATAATTGCACCAATGACCAGATTGCAGGACAAAAGCGTGCAACGGTTACATGCCAACAAAGCAGAATATTAACAACAGACCCAAAGGATCCCTCCTTAAACAGAACAAGGCATGATAGAATTATACTACACAATAGGTTGCTGTATAAAAACTGCACTAAAGGATGCAACAAAAACATCTTTTTGAAATTTTTTAAACAGGTATCATTTGTATGAGAGACTTGCATATTTTGATATTTAACAAAATGATCCTATGAACATAATCATTTAGCATGGACCACCTAAGAGCAATATACGTTATCTATTTGCACTCGTGTATATTGTAATTCATACACATACAATATCTATGTGGCAAAAAGTAGATAAACAGAAGTGCATTTAACATAAGCATGCATTGGGTGCTACATCACAAGCAACGAGCATTAATTAGCAAGAATCAAAATCACACGGTCAAATGAAGATAGACTATATGCCCAATGAAATAGATAAAAATAGGCATGACAATTATAAAGATGCATATACCCTTGCCCCATACCTCTTCCTGATGGGAGATCTTGAATGACTAGAGCCTGCAGGAGTGCAGGGGAGATTTCAATACACAAAGGTCAGATATATTATAGAAGTTTACATATAGAATGAACTAGGTACAATGAAGAATTATTATTGGTGGCAGATTACCCCTATCTCGAGAGTGTGGCCTCTGATCACGGAACATATGACCCCTGCCATCTCTTTCAGGGGAATTCCTTCTGTGGGGTGAGTATCTTCTCAGATGCCTGCCTCTAAAGTCATCAGGGTGGTCCCGTCTCCCTATAATTCAATATGGTAGATTTTACATATATATTTGCACAAAGAAGCAATATAGCACAAAAGATGGATGGAGCAATACACAGACAAGGCAGCACACGAAACCCATCAAGCTTACCACAACCTTGAGCCATATGATTCAATTAGCAATAAGTAGCAGAGGTACCAAGACAACCCCAGGGGGCATAAAAGAGCAGATCCAATGAGACTAATGCATGAGGAAAGACCAATATATGATCACATATCACGTGTATGATGCACCACTTAAAAAATAAATCCAGCTCTTTGTAATGTCAGTCATATGAAGTGAATAATAGATGGAGTATCCAAATTTTGACATCATACTGAGATTATCACGAAGAAAGATCTTCCAAAATCCAATATCACCAAATAAAACCTAATGCCACTTGTCCGGATACTGTCAGTGTTTAACTTCAATAGTTATTGTTCTGTGATCATACTTGGAATGGCAGGCAAGAATAAAGCCCAAGAGGAAACCTTGGCAATGTGTATTCAACGAATATGTTTCAATTAGTTGCAAAAGCTGCTAAGTGCACAGCACATTAAGGGTAAAATGCATCTGATTGAGACAAGGAACCACATGATATCCATTAAGAAATCTCCTGTAGCAAGATAAGCTTCCAGCAACCATAAAATGTCTGATTACCAACTGAAAAGGCATGCAGCATAAATAGGATGTTTCATCCTCTGCAAGTAGTCAGTTGGAGCAGATCTTCACTGGGGACAGCTAATTTTACAGTAGCAAAAAATGATTAGCGGAGATCTCATATTGTTCACGAAACTTAGGCAGTTAAGTACTATATGAAAAGGGCATTATATGAGCGATAAAACAGTAGGACAAAAAGATATGCCACAGAATTAATTATTTACGCTCTTAGTTTTGTAATGAATGGCTCTAGTGCCAAAACCTCACGATATCACATGACCAGGTGCAGGCTGTAGAGTAATATCTTCCAAAAAGTATCCGGATATATAAACCAGGTCGCCAGCTGCTGATAAGCACACTGATCTGTATATCTTACAAGGAAGCTCTTGCCAGATGTTACCGTTGTTTGCATTCTTCTAATCATTTTCTCTTGCAGCATTGGTTATCTCAGTTCCACATCATTTCAAAAGCTTCCGCGGAAAACACAGAGCCCGGATTGCATCAGTATCTCTTCACTTCGATGTACAACAAGCATCACACACTGTCTGCCTGACTGCCATAGTCCAACACATGCAGCCAATCCTCTGAAGATATATAACGAATTCCAATATAAAGAGATGAAAAGGTGCACGTTTTGAAAAGAGTACACTGATGCTTTCTCGAGGCCGTGGTCGGTCAACATGAATCGTCAGAAGAAACCGTATATCATAACGAATTCATGATTTCATATCCCCTATCCCTTCAAACTGATTCTGAATAAATAATGCTAGATCACGCAAATACCCAGTTTCACTGCCTGAATACTCTCCTAAAAAAACAATCGGAGCAGTCTGTAACTCGTACAATTTCCACATGACAAAACCTCGCCATAGACAGAAATCCATTGCAGAAGAACAGATTAGAGCCACCTAGCTGCGGATCGAGAGCATACAACACGGAAACCGCCGAGAAGCAAGGAGAACAGCAGAAAAGCACAGATTGGAGGGGGCAGGGAAAAGGGGGAGGGGGATGCGCGCATGCATACCAGGTCCACCGCGAGGAGGGAAGGGGGAATGGGGCGGCGGGCCGCGGAGCTCGGCCTCGCCATGGGCGAAGCTGCAGGTGGCGCGGGAGCAGCCGCCGCGCCTCCACAGCGCGCACAGCTTCGTCTTGTACGCCGGCCCGCGCCGAGGAGGAGGACCCATCATCTCTCCTCCTCTCTCCCTCATCTCCCTCTCTCCCCTCATCGGCGACGGCGAAGACGAGACGTGACGGCGGCGGAGTGGGGAGGAGAAGAAGTGGAGGAGGAGCAGAGCACGAGGAGCACGGGAGGACGGCGGCGACGACGAAACGAGGCTTATGGGACAACTCAGGTCAATGTGATCTGATTTCCTTGAGCGGCCCAATTCGACACCCACTCAGGCCCAAGAGTAGCTTTACGGCCCATTAGAAAGAGCTGTTCTTTTCAAAAGGAAAAAAGTTCGATGATAAGGAGGAATTTTTATTTTCCACTTTCCACACTTTCAAAACGGCAGTTTTCAAATGCCACTATTCCAGGGTCATTCCATGGTCTGTCTGTCAGTCTCAACTTCTCAAAAGATTTATCATTAGCACATATTAATTACTGTAGCACTTATAGCTAATTATGATTAATTAGGCTTAAAAAATTTGTCCCGTGATTTTCATCTAAATTGTACAATTAGTTTCTTTTTATCTATATTTAATACTTTATTTATGTGTCCAAAGATTTGATGTAATGTGTAACATACCAATCCTATAAACCTGAGAGCCAAATTTAAAATTTGATGCATCATGTGGTTGTGAATTGCTTTTAATTGTTTTTGCTTCTTAATCATCTCATCATCATCATGTGATAATAGGCCTAGGAACACAAAGCAATTAATATGGTAATTATATGCATCCAAAAATTCTACAAAAATTCTCAAAAATGCTTTGACATGTCAGAAAACAA
>CM002484.1:19018577-19121235 GCA_000325765.3 Leersia perrieri
TTTTTTTTTGCAATCCTACGTTTTTCAAGTGTTCGCAATTAAACACTTGTTTTAATGTATTCCTGCTATATTACTTATATAGGAATTGAGAATCCATGCCAATTAACTTCTACGTTTTTTCTATTCCGGTTGAGTTTCCTTTGTTCCAACTGATATTTTTGCAGTGACGGAGCTGGTGGAAGGCGAGTCGTCAAGGAAGGTAGTAGAGATAATCTGCAAAGCCGGTTGGCCAAAATCAGAGAACCCTCCGTGCCACCGCGTGCTCAAGGTGCACAACGCGGCGAGCTCCGTGTCGCGGTTCGAGGAGTTCCGCGAGACGGTGAAATCCCGCGCGGCGAAGCTAACCACCACCAAGAGGCACCCGCGCTGCCTCGCCGACGGCAACGAGCTGCTCCGTTTCCACGCCACAACCCTCTCCTGCTCCCTCGCCGGCGCCGGCGCCGGCGGCGGCGTCTGCGCGTCGGGGAACGGCTGCGGCGTGTGCCGCATCATCCGGCACGGGTTCTCGGCGGCGAGGGATGTCAAGGACGGCGTCGGGGTGTTCACCACGTCGACGAGCAAGCGCGCGCTGGATGATTGCGTTGCCGCCGGCGACGGCGAGGTTGAGGCGGGAGTGAGGAAGGCGCTGCTGGTATGTAGGGTGGTCGCCGGGAGGATCCACCGGCCGCTGGATAATCTGCAGGAGGCGGTGGCGACGGCGGCGGCGCAGCCGGGGTTTGATTCGGTTGCTGGTAAGGTGGGTGACTATGGTAGCATCGAGGAGCTTTACTTGCTTAACCCCAGAGCTCTTCTCCCCTGCTTCGTTGTGGTTTGCAAAGCTTGATGATTACTTATGGAATGGGTTTAAGAGTTAAGGATCATAGTTTACATAAGATAGGCTTAATCCTCATTGTCGTTATTCTGAGTGGTGATCTGATCCTTGATGGTGTTTTTTGTTAGTTGCTTGCAATTTTATTATGTACATTTTGTTGCTGTTTCATATCCCCAAAACATGTGTTCAGCAGTAGATGTTTGCATATCATGTTTATGTGCTTTAATTTGCAATGTACAAAATGACACAATGTTGAGCTGCAAGGACACAATACTGAGAATCCTTGTTTTGTCTGAAGTAATTCATACCGGTTTGATCTCATTTCAGTACAGTACACTTCTGGATTTAACTGAGTACTTCAATTCAAGCCCAAATTAGCCACTTGTACAAGAAGGAGATGCTTTTCAGGCCTAAATATCATCCTTTGGCCCAACTATACTACCCAGAAAGCATCTTGGCCCAGCTACTGAACATCGCCAGGAGTCCAGCACTAACAGTTGCACATGTCATGATCCTGCAGGAATCCATGATGAACGCACTGTGCAACACTGTCTTTGATGATTTCCTCCACATCATACTCAAACCTGAATCCCAAATCCATCAGCCGTTTGGATGATACCACCGATGGGTTTGTGCCATGGAAAGCTTTGCTTAACCTGCAGAGCATCAAACCAAAATATACCAAATTAAGATAATCAATTAATCAAACACCTGAAAGTTAAAAAAACACAACTTTGATCGTCAAAATGATCAGAGGGAGATGTGTGTGCGTGCGTGTGGCTTGTGTTGTGTAGCTGCTTGCCTTTCTGCAGGTTTGAAAGAAGGGTAGTTCAAGGACAGCAGCTGAGCAATCTGGGCCATCGGATAGCTCCCTCCGACGCACAGATACCGTCCATCCGCTTCCTCCTCCATCAAGAACACATGCGCGTCGCACACATCCTGGATGTGCGCCAGTGGCACGCACCCGAATCTGGAGTGCACAGATGCCAACAGAGAATACAGCTTCGGATCACCTACAGATGAACACACAAATTAATTCCCAGAACAATGCTGTAAATCATTGCAATGTGATCGTGCGATTGAGAATTTGTTGCCTGTAATTGGTGAGAGCAGAAGCTGGATGCTGGTAGGCACAGCCGGCGTCAAGAACGGGCCAGCAACAGTCGGCAGAACGAGTGACACCAGATCGATGCCATTCTCCTGTGCGAATCTGAACGCTGCTTCCTCCGTCATCAGCTTCGCCAGGATGTAAACCTGCTCAACGATTAATCATCCATTCATCGATCCATGACACACAAAATATTTTTAATAAGACAAACAAATATATCCTAAAGGTAACAACATTAAATATTTTAAGACGAACACAGTATTGTACTATGTATACGCACCCAGCCGATGGGCTTGGTGGTCCAGACGTCGGCAGCGGCGCGGAGGCAGGACTCGTCGACGACGGCGTTGCGCCGCCGCGGCTCGGCCACCGCCGCCGCCGGCGCTGACGTCATCGTGCTGATGGATGACGTGAAGACGACACGGCGAACCGTACCCGCGCGGACGCAGGACTGCAGCACGTTGATGGTCCCGGTCGTGGCTGGCTCCAGCACGCGCGTCCTCACGTGCTCCTCTTAATTAAGAGAATCATCACAATAATTAATTATGCTCTAATCCTAATCCTGATTAGTTTGAGATTAAACTAGTCAATCAGCCAGCCAGCCAGATTGAGATTGACGGAACAGTAGTGCTTAATCAATCAATCAATTAATTAATTAATTACCGATGTCGTTGCTGTTGTCGACGTGGAGGTCCATGGAGGCGGCGACATGGAAGAGCGCAACGCAGCCGGCGACGGCGGCGTCGAAGCTCCCATCCTCCGCCATGTCCGCCCGGAACACCCGCAGCCGCTCCTTCTCCTTCTCCGCCGCCGGCGACAACGCCTGCCACGCCTTGGCTGCCGCCGCCGCCGCCATGATCGTCAGCTACTCAGCTAATTCATCAATGGCGGCGCCGATTAACTATGTCGTCGTGCGTACCTGGGTCGCGGGCGGTGGCGTGGACGCGGTAGCCGCGGCGGAGAAGGGCGAGGACGAGCGACGAGCCGACGTAGCCGGTCGCCCCCGTCACGCACACCGGCGAGTCGCCGGCGGCGACGGCGATGCTGCCCATCTGATCTTCTCTCCTGCGACTAGATGAGATCTGGCTGTCTCCTGCGCGCGCTGTCAGTGTCGAATGCTGGGTGCAGTGGGTTTCCTGTTGTTTTTGTCATTTCGTGGATTGATGGATGGATGGATACTAGTATCTGATCTGAGGGGATTGATTACTGTTCTAATCAATCAAGTCGCATAACGCCAAGCTATCGTCTGGACAGGTGTCACTGACTTCGCCCCGAAAACAGCGTCACGCCGACTGCTTTGATTCGATATCGCGTGTCATATCTGCTATGTTGATTTGAGCTTTCATGTGGTAGCAGATTTGCTTGTCCTCAAAAAAGGTTATCAGTCATTCATGTTTTTTTGGTATGTTCATCCAATCCATATTGTAGCATACTATGGCAATAGGTCAAAGGAGTCAATGGTTGTGAATAATACTGGTAACAAGCCAAGCATACTGTACCATGGACGAAAAACATTTTGGCAACTGTATAGAAATTTACAGAAGATTCTGGATCTTTTAAAAACAAACTCATTTGAGCATACAAGAAGCAAGCAGAGCTCAGAACATGTGATTTCTCATGCTACGATAATCACTCTGAACCACAGCTTGACCCAATTCTCAGCACTATCAATTATTTCATCGATCAGCCTTCATCAGGTACCTACCGGACCTTGGTTCCATCCTCAAGGAATTTGTGTCCAACCCTACTCGTCACATTATTTTCCTTTGGGTAGAGTGTCACATTTGAGCTGTGGATGGGACCTTCAATCTGATCAAAGGTGTCTCAAGCGTTCACAATTTGTCATCTGAAACTATGTTCTTGTCATAAACGTATGACACAACAACTGGCACAGAAAGAGTTTCAAGGGAAACAATGTTGGCCATGAAAATTTCACCATGTTCGTCTTTTGTGCCTTTATTGTGCTTGAGGACTTCAAATTCACGTCCTTCACTATTTCGCCTACCCTAACCTGCATCTTGTGCAGAGAAGGCATTTCGGTCATACTTCTTCCTTTCTCATCACTTGCTGCATCAGAAAGGGAAATTTCAGGCATTCAGAGTTTCAGACAGTACTAACTGCAAGTCAACACAACAGTGAGTCAGTGATGAGGCGAGGAAGACATTACCATTGCCATGATACACTACACTACACTGTTGGTGATCTCTAAAATCCATAATTCTTAAATCGCAATGCAAAGTCGGCATCTCAAAAGAGAACAATAAACGCAGAGAAAAAAAAAGCAATCAGAGTCGGGCGGGGCGACGGCACAAACCCCTGCCGGTGTCGCGGAGAAGGTGGAGAGCCGATGGGCCCAGAAGCCGCTGGTGCTCGCCGCGCAGGGCGCCGAGATGGAGAGCGACACCATCTCGCCCTGCAAGGCTGCAACGCCGCCAGCCATCTTCGTCTTCCTCCTCCCTTTGTCCCTCTCGGTCGCTCGTTCAGAACGCAGAAGCTAACGAACGTCTCGTGGACAGGATAATGGCAACGCTTTTCTGTATGACAGGGGCCTCAAAGCTCTACGGGATGGCCTATTGAAAGGCCTTTCTGTTCCAGCCCAACCAATTTCCAGCCCAATTAGAGCAGGCCGCAAGTAGGCCAAGATTTATTTCAGATATCCTGATAAGGTTAAAAATGGAGGCTCTCGTCGCTTCGCCATCAAATTTTAATCCGAAACCAAAATTTAAATTTTTAAACTCAATTTTAGGAGTGATTTTTGAGATTTTCATTGTTTTTTTCTATATTTATCTTTTGAACCATGAATAACACATCTACAGAAGTTTTACATTTAAATTGTTTTTCAATTATGAAAACGTATTTTCCTCCTTTTGGCTTTTTAGCCATCCGATGAGCCCCGGATTTTAATCACACGAGGCGACGTAGAGGCGAGGGCGATGGAGGTCGTGGAGGGATCGTCGAGGCAAGGAGGCGGCTTGGCAGATTCGTGGATACGAACCGGCAGCTGTGCCGAATAGACGGCGGCGGAGCTAGGGTTCGGAGAAAACAGGAGTGGTGTGTGACTACGTGAAACCTGGAGGGGTGTGAGAGGAGAGGTACGAGGGGATCACACGGGCAATACAGGAGGCGCGCGGAGTAAGATGCGATCTGAAACGTTCATTTTTATTGATAGAATGATTCGGCTTCGTTGGACGGGTTACACTCTGTGATAGTTTGGTATCCCTATTTATATAACTATAAAAAGATAAATGCGTCAGTTACACTCTGTGATAGTTGGGTTACACTCATGATTGCTATCTTTAATTTCTTACTATTCCATTCAGAAAACTGGATCCTAGCTGCAGTTGAGATATGCTTCACTGCATCAGTTGTGGTTTTGCTTACGACTGCTTTGATTTGATATTTCGTGGCATATCTGCTCTGTTGTTTGTTTCTCGGCTCGAGATCTTGAGTTCTCATGTTATCAGCCCAATGGGCAAAACAGATTTGCTAAGTCTGTTATTTGTGATACATGTCCAGTTTTTGAAAAAGGGGTTGTCAATAATTTAGGGATTTTTTTAAAGTACCCCGAAATGAACGTGAGCCGTCCGTTATACCAGATCCAAACGTCAGGATATATTACTGCGTGGCATTGTAGTAAGGTAGCAGAAGAGTATTTCCAGGAAAAAAAAATAGCGTGGCATTGTTGCAAATATATTGGAGAGGAAGGGTAATTATGTCTAAATCTAAAAAACCTAAACTGCAAATTTAACTCTAAATCTAAATCGGGAACAATTGCAACTTTCTCTGAATTTTCATTTCACTGACGAATTTAACTCTGCTTGCCTGAACAATAATCTCAGTAAACATATGAGAGGATTATATTCAGCCGCATTTAGTCAGCTGCACACGAGAACAGTTTGGAACTGAACATCTAACAAAGATCCCTGAAAAGGAAAAAAAAAACCATGGAAGGAAACGTTCTACACGCAAGTTGCCATCAAAATGAACGTTTAGATTTACCACTACTACCCTCCCTTAGTGGGGGTACAGTAAAAGAACCCTAATTTAGGGTCTACCTATTCCTCTGTCAACAGATTTTTAGCAAAAATGATAATTTATGTTTTTTATAAGCTATATGTTCATCTCATCCATATTGCACCACTGCATTTATATATGGCAATGGGTAAAAATAGTCAAAGGTTGTGAATAATAACTCAGGACAGTAACACTAGTACAGATTCTGAGATTCATGTATACGAGCGAAATCTAGCTGGTAACAGGCCAAGCATGTCATTGAATGCAAAAATGTTGGCAACTGTATATAGAAATTTACAGAAGATTCTGAATCTAGAAAAACACCAACTCATTTGGGGATACAAGAAGCAAGAAAATTTCAGAACATGTGTAAGATTTCCGTGCTACGATTATTACTCCGAACTTCCTTCCTTAAACACCTTGACCCAATTCTCGGCACTGTCGATTATTTCGCCAGTCTTGATCAGATACCGAACTTTGGTTCCATCCTCGAGGAATTTGTGTCCAACCCTACTCGTCACATTCTTTTCCTTTGAGAAGAGCATCACATTTGAGCTGTGAATGGGACCTTCAATCTGATCAAAGCAAATAGTAAGTCTTATGTGTTAATAGTTAGTTATCTGAAACTGTATTCCTGTCATGAATATATTCAACAGGTGGCACAGAAAGAAGTTTCAAGGGAAACAATGCTGACCATGACAATTTCACCCGGTTCATCTCCTGTGCCTTTCTTGTGCTTGGACTTTAAGTTCAAGTCCTTCACTAGCACAGTGCTGTTGTGCTTATATAGTCGCATAACTTCCCCAACTTTACCTTTCTCACGCCCTGCAATGACTTGCACTGTATCACCTATCCTAACATGCATCTTGTGCAGAACAGGAAGGCTGTTCGGTTTACACTTCTTCCTTTCCCATCGCTTAAGCTGCATTAGAAAAAAGGAAATTTCATGCATTTGACAGTAAATAGAAAACTGCAAGTCATGTTTCACACCAAAGAGAAACTCACCCTCATTTGAATTGGGCATGTCTTGATCATAAATTTCATCTGCATATCAAAATTTTTGCATACCTTGTCAGAGTTTCATATGAAAATGACATATAAAAGATTGAAAATGTAACAACCAGCTACTTTTGAGATATGGCATTAAAGTATAGTGGTCATGACAATGCCTGAGGCAAGAAATTATACGATCATCGTGTGATCCTTTAGTATGAGTTTGAAAGTTTGTTTCCCCTTCCTGGGGAAGCAAATTTTAGTGCCATATGTAGCTCTATGCCTCTATCACTCCATTCAAGAACAATTGTTTGACCTCATTTTTCGCTCATCATCATTTCCCAGATAAGTTGCCCACCTTCCATTATTCATCAGTAATCACTTATGAGCGAGTGTCTTTTCAAGGACGAAATGCAGTAGGCTATGTAAACGTGTTAAGGCACACCAGAAACTAACACCCTATAAGTTCAGTATATTACTGAGTGTGCCAATCATCTGCTACAGGCTACTGCTGAGTGAAATGAACTTGCATCATTTTCTCATAGAGATCTGTTGTCGAATTTATACCATTGATAAATTTAAAGTTCAAAGACAATTGTTTCAGGCTAGAGTGAAATGTGATATGCACGGATAACAAGAAATGGTCTATGTATCACTAGTAGACATATAATTCAGAAAAAAGTAATTATTTGCTTAAAAGGCTGAATATTGGATCTACATCGCTTAAACCGCCATAGGTAAAATGTATAATTTAGGTATTCTCTATTGAAGTAGAGTTTTTCAGTTTTGAACTGAAACATAATAATCCACATTCCATGTTAGAAGCACAATTTCTGAATTTCCGCAGCAGAATACCCAGCCTTGAGATTTGACGCATTCATTAATTCATCTAACACCTTCCTTTTACCACCCATCAAGGTTCTAACACTTCCCTATACTAAATTTTGACATAACAGGGGGAGTACTATGTTGGTTGTTGGCTGGTTGAGGCCCTGAGACTGAACTCCTGAAGGCAACAGTACAGTGACGAACCGGCGAGAGGCAGACATCACCATTGCAATGACGCCCTGTTGGTCAGCCCTAAAATCGTCAATCCCAAAGCAAGGTAGAATCTCCACCATTCCACCGAATCATAAGAGCAAATAAACAGAAAGAAAGGGGGAAAAAAAAAAGGGGAATCAGAGTTCGTGAGGCGGCGGACACAAACCCCAGCCGGCGCGGCGGAGAAGGTGGAGAGCGGGTTTCCCCAGAAGCCGGTGGTGCTCGCCGAACCTGGCGCCGAGATGGAGAGCGACGCCATCGCGCCCTGCAGCGCCGCCACCCCCGCCATCTTCGTCTTCTTCCTCTGCTCGCTCGCTCAAACCGTAGAAGAGGATAACGAACGGCTTTGTGTGTGCTCGCGGAGGGGATAATGGCAAGCGCTTTTCTACATGATGACAGGTGGGCCCCCGTCTGGCCCACTTGTAAGTCTCATACGAAGGCCTCTCCCTGTCCGGCCCAATTAGAACAGGCCTAACGTCAGCCGCAATCCCGTTCCGGCCCAATAAAAAGAGGCTTCATTTAATCGTGGGCCTCACGTCATCCGCGATTCCATTTGTCGCCAAGTTACGTGGGCCGTAAGTCTTGTGTTGATATGGGCCGAGAAGTGTTTTCTGACAAAGCCCAATTAAAACGGGCCTTACGTCAGCCGCAACCCCGTTCCGGCCCAGTAAAGACAGGCTTCATTTAATTGTGGGCCGCACGACATTTTTTCCACATTAAATGGGCCGCAAGTGTTGTGTTGAGATGGGCCGAGAAGCGTTTTCTGACAAGGCCCAGCAAACGCTTCGTCGTCGTCCTCCTCGCTTCGCCTCCACACCAAGCAGAGGAGGCGCACGCATGGCGGCATCACCCACCACCACGCGTCGCCGCGCCGCGCCGCGAGGTGCTGATACGGCGGCGACTGGGGGCGCGTCCGGTGGATTCGACGTCGCTCTCGTCGTCACCGCCGCCGGGGCGAGCAAGCCAAGCGACAGTTGCGGAGGCAAGCAATCGTTTCCGTCCCTTTTGCGCTTTTCTGGGACCCCATATGCATTTTCTTCCTCCCCTTTCGCCGCTGTCGAGGTGGTGACGATGCTAGCCCTGATGCGCGCACGCCTGACGTTTTCTTCCCCGTCACGCCGCGTGGGGATCGAGACGTCGCCATTTTTCGCGGCCGTTTTCTTCTTTTTGTGGGGTTGCAATCTCGTTTTAGGATGGATCGGTTGGGTTGGGTTGGGTTGGTGGATGGCACCGATGTGAATCGAATTCGAAGGAACTTTCAATGGAAGCCTCGGATCCATGTGAGGAGGTTAGAACCAACCTAATTTCCAATCCGGATTCTGTACCTCAAATCGTAGCTTATTGACAGTGGTCATTATAGTATTTATCCGAATCCTTTTGACCGACGATTTGGAGGAATCGAGCATCTTTGGTAAGCTATTCTAGGATGGTTGACCCGAAAGTCTACGTTTCTACTACGTTTATTGTGCAATTTGTGATGTAATTGGTGATAAAACAAAGCTGTTGACTCAAAAGTCCACGTTTCTATGTGTTTCGTGTTTGTGTGTTACTGTATTTAGTGATAAACCTTAGGTACATATGAGGGAATTCATGGACAACACGTGGGGCACTACATTCAGCATTTTCTGATGTCATTATCACCAAATCGCTCCTATCCCTTTCGTGTAACTATCCTTGGAGCTATTCAGTTGATTCTGCCGTGCAAGCAAACTGTTTTCTTCCCAATGGGATAAGTGTGTGACTCTGCGAATCTCAGGACAAATTTAGCCCTAATCCATGCTCTACGAATTTTGTTTATCCACTCACTAAATTAATGCAGCAAATGTTGTGATCAATAATGACGATTACTTGCTTGTTGGTATGTACTGCTCTGCCAAACTAGTTGGATGACAGATTCCTATTATATTGTGTTAACCACTTTAGTGTCCTGATCATAATTTTTTTGGAGGCTCCTTGTCATCGTTATCACTTAACATCATAGCATAACGGGGGAAAAAGGTTAATACTGCATGGTGGTATTTTAGGAAGGAAATGTGCTATCATGATACCAACGCAGCCTTTCCTCCATGTTGCTTGCACTCCTCTCAAACTGGTGTAGCTTCCTAAAGACTAACTTAGTTGCATGATTTTTATTCATAAATGCTGGAATCCTGAGAAATCCTTAATGTGTCTGGAATTGTTGCACTCAAGTAAAGCTTTAGTTTTCTACACTCATGGCACTTTCAGAGTTGGACATGTCAATTGGTTTCCTTCCCTTGTTGATTAAATGTCCAATGTGATAGAGATATTTCACTGCGCCCTGTCGCCTCTACAAGAGCTACTTAGGACAGATACACATTGGTTTCCAAGACAAGTGAAGCTCAGCCTTCAGTTGCTTACCTCACCCCACAAGTTCAACAAGGTTTATATATATCTTACAATCCTGTCTACTACTTATCTATAGTCTATGGACATTAGTAGTTAGTGCTACCTACTGAGGGGAAGGCCATGGGCCTCTTAACACTAGTTCATATCCTTGTCAGTTTTTCTGCCTGTGCGGAAGCTATAAGCAGAGCAGACTTCCCTCCCGGTTTTATCTTTGGCACTGCTTCTTCAGCTTACCAGGTCTAGTATTGCCAAAAATATCTAATTTCAGCTGTTCGGTTTTGGTTGGATTTCTGATGGATGTTCATGGTCAATATATTGCCAGTATGAAGGTGCTGTGAATGAGGGCCAACGCGGACCTACCATATGGGATACTCTCACGAAAAGACCAGGTATAGTAACGGAGGTTTGTTTCTAGAGGTACTCTAATCTGAGGTGCAAAATATGGCTGAAATATAAGCAATTCAATCCTTCTTCAGGTCGGGTGATCGATTTCAGCAATGCAGATGTTGCTGTTGATCACTACCATCGCTACAAGGTGAGTTATTCATAATTGATGAATCTCCATACCTCTTTTACGTAATTTACTCCATTTGTTTCTGATATGCAATCTGGGGCATGACCTTTGTGTGATTAGCTACATTGGGGTTTAAAATGTGAACTTTGCCTTGACCAATTACGCTGGCTTTCAAATTTGAGTTACGGCCTTATGGATGATCTGATATTCTGTTGGAGCATGAATTGATTTCTTTTGTAAGGGGAGCCAGCTTTTGTAATCATTCCTGGCTGAGCTCCGGTTGAGCTCTTCTTAGTTAAATACCATGGGGGCCATCCTTCCCCCGCCGGCCGAGTTTTTTTTTTTAATTGATTTAGTTTCAAAGAAACCTGAACTGATCATGTAACAGTGTATGACTCATGCATCCTGAAGTTATGTCAAGAGTTTGTCAACCTTCCATTCAAGAACTTCTTGTAATTTTTTGAAAACTAATTGCTCGTGCATTCCATGCTTTATTTCATGTCTCCAAGCATCAATGTTTGGTGCATTATATTGTCAGGTAATTATCCCAGTGCAAGTTTCATCTGGTCCATTTACAATCTTCGCATATAGTCTGTAGGCGTGATAAACTGCTAATTTTCTATCCTAATTGTTCAAACCCACTTCAATGGCATTCTGCCTCCAAATTTAAGATAACAGGAAGACCATTTCTGAGTTTTTTCCAAGTATAAGATGCCATTTTGGAGCAGCTAAAAGGCTTTCTGGATAGAGCGTTTCTTATGTGTTCAGGTGATTCTATTTCTTGGACTAAGTTTGTAAGGAAATAAGAACATAACTACATGGGTGAACTGACAGGAAGATGTGGAGTTAATGAAGGACATCGGCTTGGATGCATACCGCTTCTCTATCTCATGGTCACGCATCTTTCCAAGTATGCATCAAGTATGCAAAAATCTATCCTTTTTGTTACTGTTCACTAAGATCACCCTGCAACTTGCCAGACGGAACAGGCGAACCTAATGAAGATGGATTGAGTTACTACAACAACCTCATAGATGCTCTGTTAGATAAAGGTCTACTGTATTCTATCGTTCAGTGTCTGCATAGCACAAACTGTTTCCAACTGCCATTTATATGACTGTTTTCCTTTGGTGCTTTCTATTTGTGGATCAGGCATAGAGCCATATGTAACTCTCTTCCACTGGGACCTTCCCCAAGCACTCGAAGACAGATACGGAGGCTGGTTAAATTCAGAAATCATGTATGGAAGACTATCACGTCATCTTCTTTTAGCTGAGATAAATCACTTAAACTGTTAGGTAGCATCGGAATTTCTCTTTCTATTCGTTTTGAGTTCTGACAGCTTAATTATGCAGCGAGGATTTTGTTCAGTATGCCTTTACTTGCTTCAAGGAATTTGGTGATAGAGTGAAGCACTGGATCACTTTTAATGAGCCCCATAACTTTGCGATCGATGGCTATGACCTTGGCATCCAAGCACCTGGGAGATGTTCTATACTGTCACATGTGTTCTGTAGGGAGGGTAAATCATCAACTGAACCATATATTGTATCTCACAACATACTTTTAGCTCATGCTGGTGCTTTTCGTATATACGAACAACATTTCAAGGTGATTCTTGTGAATAAAGTTCTTAGCAATTTTTCTCTTAAAAACAGAAGCAATAAATACAAAAATATTCATGTATTTATGTATGAATTGCAGAAGGAACAAGGAGGCCTCATTGGGATTGCGCTTGATTCTAAATGGTATGAGCCGTTCTCAAGTGTTGATGAAGACAGAGAAGCAGCGGCACGAGCAATGGACTTCGAGCTTGGATGGTGATGCATCAACATAAACTAGATTCCTATATAAATACACTAAATATTCACTGGTCATATATTAATTACTAGTGTGCATGCAGGTTCTTGGATCCCTTAATGTTTGGCCACTATCCTCCTTCTATGCAAAAACTTGCAGGCGACAGATTGCCTCAATTTTTCCCACAGGCATCAAAGTTGGTATCTGGATCACTAGATTTTGTTGGCATAAACCACTACACTACATTATATGCTAAAAACGACAGAATGCGGGTCAGGAAACTTGTCATGAATGATGCTTCAACTGATTCTGCTGTCATACCAACTGGTCAGTTTTGGTAAATAGAGAGATTCTAAACCTTCTGCTCTATTTTCAGTATTACTGACTTCTCTGCATGCACTATGACAGCTTATAGACATGGGAAGAAAATAGGAGATACGGTAAATTTTGCACAGCTATTTATTTCTGGCGCTTATTGTTATACCTATCCTTTCATTTATGCTATTTCTGGTCAAATGATTGAATGGAAATAAAATTTCTTCCAATCAAAATTCAGGCAGCATCAAGTTGGCTGCACATAGTTCCTTGGGGCATGTTCAAGCTGATGAAACACTTGAAAGAAAAGTATGGAAACCCGCCCGTGATCATTACCGAAAATGGTAGGTTGGGTGGAGATTATTGACAGTAGATAAGAATTATTTCCTTAAACAGAGACTATGATTATAGCTAACAATGGGAACTGTTTTTGGCAGGTATGGATGATGCCAACCACCGATTTTCTAGATTAGAAGATGCCCTGCAAGATGATAAAAGGATACAGTACCACAATGATTACATGTCTAATCTCCTGGATGCTATAAGGTTAAATTTTCACTTCGATGTACATAGTACCTTGGAACATATAATCATCTGCTGTTCATTTTCTTTTGAGAGAGGAAGCCGAAAGCTTACTTTGAATCATAGAGGTGCTACAATCGGCACATAGATATATCAAGTAAACAACGACACTAGGATTCACTGTTCTTGCGGTTGCTCCTGAGTGCAAGCTAGCTTGCTGCACCAGTGGGAATCTGTATGTGCAAACTGGATACTGTTAGTACATACCTAGAAAAATTGAGCACACCAACACTTACAAGCGGTAGCACCATAGCAGTCTATATAGAGTTGACTGTACAGTCCTTATGGACTATATGGGCCTTGTAGACTGTAGAGTCCTTGTGGGCTATATGGGCCTTGGTATTCTTAACAGATACAAGAATATAGGAAACCATAAACATAGGCACATAGTTTATTTGCTTCACATTGTAAGGTGTTTTATCTTTTACATAGATTTATGCATAAATCAATGTATATGCTTTATATATGTGTCTAGATTCATATGGATATTAGTGGATCTAGACGAGAAATGAAGAGGCTAAAACCCCTCACAATGTGGAATCTTGTTTCTGAATTCTGAGACAACCGCGGGAATGATGCTTTCACACGTGTGATTTACATCTGCCTTCTCGCAAAGCTACACCAAATGTCACATTCAGACCACAGAATGACAAGGGAGAAATTAGTTACAGCTTACACACCAGCATGGTTGCACTTGCATAGACGTCTACAGTTAGCATGATTGCATCATTCTTGTGTTGACCGTTGTGACTATATATGTTTCCACTGGTAGTCTGGTACTTAAGAACTCTCTGTCTCACGTTACTGCAGGAAAGAAGGTTGCAACGTCCATGGTTACTTTGTATGGTCCCTGCTCGATAACTGGGAATGGAACTCAGGGTACACGGTGCGGTTCGGTCTCTACTACATTGACTACAACAACAACCTGACAAGGATACCCAAAGCTTCAGTTCAATGGTTCAATCAGGTTTTAGCCCAGAAGACGGCTATCATATAGATAGTACGACATGATGGTTCAGGAATGGCCATGAACATGAAGTGTACATTATTACTACCCCTTGCACAGAATTGTATGCATTAAGATTTATAGGAGTAACAGTAAAATGTAGCACAAGATTATCTGATATGACCGTTAACGATGCTGTTGATTGTCATTGATGTACATACATTCTTATCACAAAGTTCAGCAGGAAAGTTCAGCCCATATTGTCACATCTTTCCTCGCTGTTGAAAGTTGAAACGATGGCCAGATGCTGTGAGTAGGCAAAAGAGCCTACTGGCAAGTGGCAACTTCTTCGACTGAACTTTACTAGCTGCTTTTGATGGGCAGCATCTCATGTGAAGACAGATCCTTAAAAGGCGTAGTTTTCAGACCAGGAAATTCTGGGTAGCCTTGAGTTCCCACATCAAGTTCAGTTCAGTTCAGAATGGTCCCCTCCCTTGAAATTTCGAGGTTCAGACTTTGTGCCTGCAAGTAAATGCTGAGGTCCCTCCTGATGTTGGTATATAATAGATAGATAATATCATTTTAATGGAAAATTAAAAATATATGGGTCGGTAGACCAAAATCGCAAAAATAGAATGCTATTTTTACACTTTCTGTCTGCTGACTTTTATTTTCACAATTTCTGTCTGCTGACTTTTATTTTCACAATTTTTCATTAAAATGGTATTATTTATAAATAAAATTCCCTGATGTTGCACTGTGCGACTCTGTTCATCCATTTCGGTGCAATTTCGCATTAAATTTATTTGCCTATCCTGCCTAACTTCTTTTGCAGTATGGTGTATCTTCCTGTTTCCTTTGAGACTGTCATGCTGCAGCCAAATGTGCAAAGTTGTTTCACTAAAAGTAGTCACCCAAATGGCCGTTGAGCTGAGCTTCAGTGTGAAAGTGACAGCATCATCAGAAAGATAATTAGACATGTTAGTCAGAGAGGAAAAACACATGGAAAATATGGAGATTTTTGGAATCGAGATGTGAAAGGTAGACAACGATGTGAGATAGGCCCGGCGGCTGGTACGAGTAAACTACTCACTCCAGTAGTAGTAATAAACTGAGCAAACGAGGAGGAAGAAACACAAGAAAAGGCGGAAAGGCATAGTAGGCAAAAGCAATTTAGGGGAAAGGAATTAAGGAAACCGTACGAGATCCCCAAGTAGGAACAGTCTGCTCGCGAGTGGGACGGGAGAAAGCGATGTTGAAGTATGGATCCTTCCTTGGATATCAATTTTTTGGGGGTTTCTAACCGAAGCTTCCATGGAAACTTTGGCTAAAGGATGGGTGACACTTCGTCTTGTTACGGCTAAACGTGCCCGGCATGGGCGACCAAAACGGGACACGAAACTTCTCAAACGTGACCCTAATCAGACCCTAAGCAAGGTCAGGTCGACGCAGCAGAGGATGTACAATAACATCAAGAAATAATGAACTCAAAATCATAACCACTCCCATGAGCCCATGGCCCAATCAAAGTCTAGACTTTGTCATGAATTTCGTAGAAATCATCCGGAATCATGCTTGATCGGAGCCATCCAATCCACAATGATCTCATCATGCCATCATGGTCCACAGAACAGTCGAATTTAGTGGTATATAAAACAATCGATAAACCGATCGAATAAGAAAAATAATTCCATCCATTTTACGAGGTAAGAGTTTTAACTTTCTTTTATCACTCATCTTATTTAAAACATTATAAAATTATGAAAGTATTATTTATTTTGTTTGCGACTTACTTTATGATATTATCATAAGTATTTTAAGCACGATTTTTTTATATATTTACACTATATTTTTTAATAAGATAAACAATCAAATGTTGCAAATAAAAAGTCAATAATTATTATATTATGAAATAGAGTGGGTAGAATTTTAATTTTTTTGATAAAATTTGTTCCAGATCCACGGGTTTATACAAAACATAAGCTTGGAGAGAACTTCAATAAGCGAACGCTTCTGTGCACCCCTTTTGATCTCAGCTGACATCCAAGCAAAGCCGCATCAAACTCTCAATTTGGTACTACGAATACGAATTCCGCATAAATCCTCCAAAATCCACTTTAGCCGTCCAACCCACACAATATCATAAATAATCTGCTACAACCCCCTTATTCCTCCGACACCGTCCACCACCCGAAAACCTACGTGAACACGCACCACCCACCCCTACGTCATCGCGTCGGCGCTGCTACGACCCGGTGAATGAAACCACGCCAAACCGGCCAAGCCAGCCACGCACGCCCCCACACGGACCACATCCACCCACACGGACACCACCGACCCAATCAAGCGCGGACACGGCCACACACCGACCCAACCCAACAACGGAAGATGAAGAAGCGGGCAGGAAGCCGCGCGCCCGCGCCCCGGACGCGGGGAAAGATTTTGCTCCATCCAGCCCACCCCCAACTCATCCAAATCCCCTCCTCCGCCCGCTCATCCACCGCTGTCACGCCTATCCCCTCCGCGTCACACACCCACACGTGAACACCCCCTTCCCCCCCTCCGCCCGCAACTTCTCTGAAACCCACCTCCCCTTCCCCCCTCCCTATTTATTCCCCCTCCCGCCCTCCTCCTCCTCCCCAACTCATCCCAAATTCCCAATTCCTCTCGTCTCATCACCTCAAACACAAAAAACCAAATCAACCCAACCAAACGATTCGATCGATCGATCGATCAGTCACACAAGTCAGAACGATGGCGGCGGAGCAGAGGCAGATGACGGGAGCGGCATCGGCATCGGCATCAGCGGTGGGATTCGAGGACTACCTGCCATTGATGGCGGAGAGGCTAGGAGAGGAAGGCCTGATGCAGGAGCTCACGAGCGGGTTCCGGCTTCTCATGGATCCGACCACGGAGCTCATCACCTTCGACAGCCTCCGCCGCAACGCGCCGTTGCTGGGGCTCGGCGGGATGTCCGACGACGACCTCCGCGGGATGCTCGCCGAGGGCGACTTCGACGGCGACGGGGCGCTCTCCGAGATGGAGTTTTGTGTTCTCATGGTCAGGCTCAGCCCTGACCTCATGGATGAGCCCAGACGCTGGCTTGATGATGCGGTTGCTCAGGCCTCGCAGTTCCTCTTCACCAGCTAGGGTTCGAGTCTTCGATCGATCGAGATGGATAGGAATTTGTTTTTTGTTGTTTTTTTTCTTCTCGTTGTTCATAGCGGTAGGATTCATCAAGGCACTGCTCATTGGTTCACGGATTCCACCACATTTGTACTCTGCTCGTTTGGAATTTCATCTGGAATCTGGATTAATTGATCAGCAAGCTTCTTCTTCTCATACATTGCCCAGTGCCCAAATTGAAGCAATTTTTTTGCATATAATCAGTCAGTCAGTTGAGAAATTTGATGTTGAACATTTGGCAAACGGGCACAAACGTCGTCGTCCTCCAAAGACTTACTGTTACACCAACCACTTGTTCCACACTCCCACTCGTTTTCTTCCTGATGTGCTTGGATTAATCAACTATACTACCTCTGTCCTTCAAAATTAAGTATTTTGATTTTTTTACTTAAAACTTTAACTATTTTTCTTATTTAAAAAAATTTAAAAGTATTATTTATTTTGTTTATGATTTACTTTGATATTTTAATCATGATTTTTTTAAATATTTACAATAAGTTTTTAAACAAGATCAATGGTTAAAATTATAAGAAAAAGTCAAAATAACTTATATTTAAAGATGGAGGTAGTAATCAAGCTAGTATTAGCAGCCTCTTTAGTGGTGGCAAGGTCAAAACACACGGAGCCACACCCCGGACGGACGTACGCGACGTGCCTGCAAAAATGCCCAATTCAACACGGCGAACGTGATGTCAAATTACCAGTTTTTGCTGGCGATTTGATCACCCAGAGCGCGTGTTTGTTTACGGTTTACCCAGTCTCAGGTTATCTGAGCCCCATCCAAATCATCCGTTTTTTTTCCTTGTCGGCATTTGGCTCATTTGACCCAACGAATTTACTGGCGTCAAATTGTCAATTTTTACTGGTGATTCATCACCCAGGGTGTGTATGTGTTTTTACCCGGTCTCAGGTTGATCTGAGTGAATTCCATCCTAATCATCCAGATTTTTTTTTTTCATTCATCCGCGTTTGGCTCATCTGAACAAGGAATGTACGAACTGACGGAACGCGATTTTTTTTAGCTGTAAGATGGGCCGGGAGCTTCCGAAAAGGTAGCCGGAAGCTTCAAAAGCGTAAAAGGAAACAACAGAAAAAAAAAACAAGAGCCGGAAAAGTGACGGTTTTCTCCCGGTTCGTTGCCTCTCCACGGCCCTCTCACTGAATCACTCCGTTCCACGATGTAGGTGGTTTAAACTTTTAAAACTTTAAAGTTTGATCTAATTTATAAAAAAGCAGTGATGGTAAATTTTACTACACAAAATTAGTTTTATTAAATTTATAGTATATTTGTTTTATATTGAAAATGTTACTGATTTTGTCTACAGATCATAGATTAAATTTAAGGATTGGGTGTTGTATTTTCGCCCTGCCGTTGCCGTCGCGCTCAACACTCGCGCCTGTCAAACATCGGCGGCGTTCGTGACCTCACACGGAATTTCCCAGATTGACTTCACTGCTTGCCAACTCGTACGGTTTTAGCGTGTTCGATATGATGCGATATTGCGCTACAGGAGGTATGTGCTTGCGTCAGAGCTTGGCTGCTTGGCTTGGCTTGGCTGATATTTTTGGTCCAGCGCCGACGGAGACTTGGTACTAGATCAAACGAATCAGACGAATGCAACGAACCGGACGGTGATCCGTCGTGACATTTGGCTCCCGGTGCAGTGAACCAACTCCGCCGATGTATTCTTGTGTGCGATGCACTTGAACCAGATCGATCCCCACGTAGAAGAGATTGATGGTTTCAGTGGTCACTGTCAGGCCTAACACATGATTGTTCCTGTGCAATTTTTGATGTGGATGGAAGTAAGATTCTCGGTAGATGCTAGGTGATGAGGTGTCTGTCCATCATGAACTGTTGCCAGGTCATGAGCTGTTGCCTGTTTGTAGCTCCCTCTCTAACCTCTTAAATCTTAATGTTGGTCATTACTGCACACTGATCTGCCACGCCTTCAAACGATCACTAATTTATCCAATTTCATCGGATGATTGGTATTAGTACTGAGCTGTGCTGCCTATGCACCTACCTTCAAGGCAATGCAATTTGTCACTTTTTTCTCTCCTCTGAATCATCAACCTCCTCCATCCACGGCCAGTTTTCAGAAACCCAACTGCAACCTGCTCTCCTGCGCCTAAGATTCTCGGCACGATGTCCCCTTGCCGGTGGCCGGCAGCGCCCGCGCGCGGCTCGCGCGGAGCACCCGTGACAGGGCGCAGCCGCAGCGGTATCTGCTGCTCGATCCACCACCGGATCGATCAAGTCTCGAATAAACTTGGCCGGTCAAAGCAAACTGCACGCTGGGCTCGTGTTTTCTCCACGCTGTGATCTGTCGATGCACACGTGAGTCGTGAAAAATTTGACAGTTTTGTTTGCTGTGAATTGGGTATTCGACTGTTTGAGAAGTATTTCGCTAGCCGCTATAGTTTTATTTAGCCCGCTATTGATCTCTGTAGTAGTATAGCACAATTTAATCCGATATTGATGTTTGAAAGGGCTAAACTATTTTATGTCTTAGTCTGCTATTTAAAATCTTGATTTTTATTTTTAGTATTATTAACCGTAAAAGTTTTTAATCTGAAGTATTCTTAAATATAAATCTGAATACATATGTCTAGATATATCATAAAAATATTTATGTTTACACATGTAGGGACTAGATTAGTTGTCAGGTTGGGATCATGTGACGTTTGATGCAGATTGTGATGAGCTGTCTATCGCGAGGAGGCACGGGCACAGCTGTGGTGGCTGGTACTCCTGCACGGGTAGGAGGAGTATTCATTTCTAGCTGCTAGCTTCTAGGATTCTTCTCTGCGACGTGCTTCCATCGCCATGGCTGATTTAATTAAATGGCGTACTGCGATTAATTAGCTTGTTAATTAAGTGTGGTGCCGGATCACGAGCTGTGAAGCTGTCTAGGTCAGCATGCAATGCATGCATGCCACACAGTCACAGCTAGGTTGGTCTCTCTATGCAATAGATCAACCAGTGGCAGCGTGCAGTGTTCAGTGTGCTAGTGTGAGTGTCAAGTTGTTCAAGAATATGAATTTGGCATTGGATGCAGAATCTCCAGTGGGTAAGAGCTGGTTAAAGGGAGCAGCATTTTCAGTCTGGTGTCTCCTGATTAGCAGCAACTGCCGCTTGCGCAACCTGTGCTAAGCTGCTTTGTCTGCTTGCAATCACCATTGCAGAGATGCTACATTAATGTGCTTCGCTTCGAAGTTAGCAACGTTCATATGCTTATCTGCATGGATGCATGCGTGGGGATCGAAAGAATCTGATTCCAGTAGTCCATTGATCTGGTTATTATGCTTGGGGACTTCGTTGCTGGCTTGTTCTTATCCTCAAGATCATCTGATGCTCAGCAAATAATCCGTACTTGTTCATAAATAAATTAGTTGATTCGTGACGAAGATTTAGCTAGCTAGCCAAACCTCCTTTCTCTAGTTCTCTATGGCGAGATGGAATCGCAGCCTTGCAGGCCTCCTCTGTCTTGAGCCCTTGACCCAGATGTTACACGACTCCGATCGAAAAGGCCTGGAAATTTAACCGGAAGACTGTATTTAACACACAGCCTCCTCACTTAGAATCTATAGCAGAAAGAAGGTTAAGAAGGTTCGCTTCGTTCGTGTCATACACGCGTGGCAAAGTGCAAAGCGTCTTTTGCTGCCCATGCTATGCGAGAGGAATCAATCTGCTATGCTCTGTGCAACCTTGTAAAGCTGTAGCCGTCCCCTGAGTGCACGGGAGATGGGCCGTGCGCACAACTTGTTGAAAGTTGAAACGCCACAGCTGCTGGGACAGCGGAAGCCCGCAAGCATTCTCTCTGCAGAAAATGGGCCGTAGCAACTGCAAACTGGAGTACACATGTCCTCAAGACCACCTAGCCCACTTTGCAGTGATGTTGGGCCGTTATGCAATTGGCACATTGTAGATGCCCATTGTTGAGATGGATTGGAATACAATGAGTTTCAGATTTCTACACGACTGCGCAGCGGGGTTTTTAGTCTTGATCATGAAGATTTTTCATGAACTCAAAAGCACTGGTTGGTTGCCGAATATACTGCAAAGAAAAATTCAGAGTAGAATGTAATACAAAGAAAATCTTCAAGATGTTGATGACATGGCTGTCGTCGATGTGCAGCCAGTAATTGCAATTTTATTGGATTGGAGGTATAAAGATTACAAACGTAGTACCAGGTGCCGCGAAAGAAAATCAACATGGTGAACTCAGGGAGTGCCGAGCCCAGTGAACAACACAGCTATACACTAGTGTCAACTACTCGAGTGAAGAACAACCGCAAGCTACAAAGAACTGCAAGAGGCTATAATGTACACGGTTAAGAGCCAATTCACGTCCTTCTTTTCCTTTCTCTCATGTAGTCATGTTCCTGGCATTTCAGGCCATGAAGCAAATAGACACCATTGAGCACGGCAACTTAATTAGTTACACCCAGATCATCAAGAAGAGCTTGCCATTTGGGAGCACACATCGGATTAGAAATTTAGAAGTAGGAGAACAACGCAGTCGACCTCTTCAATCAGCGCAGCGGACAGTTGACGTTGTCATTGGAGACCTCAGTCAGCGAGGCCTCGATTTTGTGCAGACGGATAGAGAAAACGGCCCAGCCCAAAAAGCCCAACACACCAGCATTTTGGGCTGTTTTGATATAAGGGAAGATGGACCCTTGCCCTGATCTACGTATGCTGCGGCGGCGCAACCCCGTTTCGCCCTGCAGCCTCGGCGGCGGCGGAGGAGGAGGGCGTCGCGCCTTCTCGTCGTCGTCGTCGGCGTCGGCGAGGAAATGGAGGAAGCCAGAGGCGAGGTGGATGAAGCTCAACTTCGACGGATCCTCCAAGCACTCGACGGGGATCGCGAGCATCGGCGGCGTGTGCCGCGACCACGACGGCGCGTTCCTTCTCGGCTACGCGGAGCGGATCGGCACGGCGACGAGCTCCGTCGCGGAGCTCGCCGCGCTCCGGCGGGGGCTCGAGCTGGCGGCGCGGCACGGGTGGCGGCGCGTCTGGGCGGAGGGCGACTCCAAGGCCGTCGTCGACGTGGTCCACGGCCTCGCCGACGTGCAGTCGGAGGAGGACCTGAGGCTGTGCAGGGAGATCGCCGCGCTGCTCCCGCTCCTTGACGGCGGCGTCGCCGTCTCCCACGTCTGCCGCGGCGGGAACAAGGTGGCGCACGGCTTTGCCGAGATCGGCCACAGGTCGCCGCGGCCGCGGGTGTGGCGCGCCGCGCCGCCCGACGAGGTGGTCCGGTTCCTCCGGCGAGACGCCAATCGGGGGTGAGTGGGATTTGGGAGATGGATGGATCGTGTACAGGCTAACTGCGTGTGACCTGATGATTTGGGAGGATTTGGATCTGTGGTGAATTGTGAAATTCGTTCGATTTGGGGATTGGAGTAATTTGTTCATAACGCAATTCAACAAAGTAATTAATTTTGGAAAGCCGAATTTTGTACCGGTAATATCGGTTTTACTGCGTGAATTGCTCTCCAGTCTGCCACATTTGACATGTTTGCAATTTGCAACTTCTGTTCAGATCATGGCAGCATCAATCTTCCCTTAGACCCAAGTTGGGCCGTTTGTTCCCAAGTTGGGCTGCTTGAGGTGGCATAGTGGCATGTACTGCTAATGCCCTCACCAGTATAATTTCTACCTGGCCGTGTTCGCCATCCGTGTACACAAAATCAAGCCGTGCGCCCGTGCTACTGATGTCTTCAACGTCAACGTTAATGTGCCCTGCGATTACTGCAGAAGTGCAGAGCAGCATAAATCGTGATGGGACACACACATTAATCACTCATATTGGTAGAGAGCGAAAATTCTAAAAAAAAATGAATATTCTAAATAAATACTGGAAGAATCTTTCTAGAGGCAAAACTTCATACGGATTAGAAGTGTAGAACACACCATGGATTGTTTGTTTCTTTACATGAATGAAAAACATCATTCATGGAACAGCTTCAACGTCGACGTCAATTATGCACTGCTCTGGTTAAAGAACATCATTACCACATTACGCACAGTATTATACCGTTGATAGTAAAGTCTTGCAATCATGCAAGAATTCTTCAAACGACGAAACTTCACAAAAACACCATGAATTTGGTTTGTTTCTTGACGTGAAAAATATCATACATTAGAATGACCATCACCATCCTGTATATATAGCTCATTGAATGCGAGACAATAAAATTCAATGTATATCACTGTTCCAATTCCAATCACAGTTTAACATTTAAAGCCGATACAACCAGTCAAGGACAAAGGAATGGTCAGGAACGTGCAATTCTATCGCCACCATTTGTTGTTGCACGTCTCATCTTCACACTTTCTCTTCACTTATCTCACTACATCACCAATGGCTTCCGCTATGGAACTGCAGCTCCTCGTCATGGCCATCCTCTTCATCTCACGGCGGTGCTTCGCGAATTCCGACACGATCTCGGCCATCTCCGCCGTCTCCGGCGGCCGGACAATCGTGTCGAAAGGCGGCAGCTTCGAGCTCGGTTTCTTCCGACCACCCGAAGCTATTGGCAAACACTACTACGTGGGGATATGGTACAAGAAGTCCGTGTCGCCGTGCACGCCGGTCTGGGTTGCGAACCGGGCCGCGCCGGTCTCCGACCCGGCCACCCGGCCACGTCACGGGTCGCCATAGCGGCCGACGGCAACCTCGTGCTGGTCAACGAAGTCAACGACCTCGTCTGGTCAACGAACGTCACCTCCGGCGACGACCGTGCCACGGTCGTCGCCGTCATCTTGGACACCGGAAACCTCGTGCTCCGGCGAACTAACGGCCACGGCGAGTCCGTGTTGTGGCAGAGCATGGATCACCTGACTGACACGTGGCTCCCCGGAGCACGGCTCGGGTTCAATAAACTCACCGGCGAGGCGCAGTCGCTGACAGCGTGGATCAACTCCGGCGACCCATCCCCCGGCGTGTTCACACTGGGGATCGACCCGTCCGGGACGAGCGCACAGTACTTCATCACCTGGAACAGGACGGTGACGTACTGGGCAAGCGGCGAGTGGAACGGCGAAATCTTCGCCGGAATCCCGGAGATGACGGCGCACTACATGTACAATTTCGAGTTCGTGTCGGACGCCAATGGCAGCTACTTCTCCTACTCGCTGCAGGATCCGTCGATCATCTCCAGGCTCGTCGTCTCCGTCTCCGGCCAGATCACGCAGCTGACGTGGGTTCCGTCCGCCGGCGAGTGGATCCTCATCTGGACGGAACCGCACCGGCTATGTGACGTCCACGCCGTCTGCGGCAAGTTCGCCGTCTGCGACGAGAAGAGCCAGCCGTTCTGCAGCTGCCTCGCCGGATTCCGCGCCGCTTCGCCGGGTGATTGGGATCTTGGAGACCACTCCTTGGGTTGTCGCCGGAATAATCCGTTGCGGTGTGGGACGACAGCGACCGGCGACAAGGACGATGACGATGGTTTCTTGCTGATCACCGGCGTTTCGATGCCGAAGAATGGATCGATTTTAGTACGGGCGTCTGGCGATCGAGACTGCAGGTCGGCTTGCTTGATGGATTGCAGCTGCAACGCCTACGCTTATAGCGATGGATGTGCCCTGTGGAACGGCGAACTGCTCAATTTACAGCGGCAGACCGACGAGTCTTCCGGCGCGAGCAATCTCTACATCCGTTTGTCCGCCATGGACGTGCCTTCGAAAAGCAGCAGCAAGAAGACGATCACTCTGTCTTGCGCCGGCGCCTCCGCCGCGTTGATAATCGCAATCCTTCTCGCCATGGCGTTCGTCGTCGTACGGATGTCGAGTAGAAGACGGACCAAAAGATTCACGCAAGCATTGCAACGTGGCAACCTGGTGGCGTTCAGGTACAGCGACGCGAGGAAGGCGACCAACAACTTCTCGGAAAAGCTCGGCGGCGGCAGCTTCGGGTCGGTTTACAAGGGCAACCTCGCCATCGCCGGCGGCGCCGACATCGCCGTCGCGGTGAAGAAGCTCGAAGGGCTCCGTAACATCGACATGGGCGACAAGCAGTTCAGAAACGAGGTGCGCACCATCGGCACGATCCACCACGTCAACCTCGTCCGCCTCCGCGGATTCTGCTCCGGCCGCCGCGGCGAGCGGCTTCTCGTCTACGACTACATGCCCAACGGCTCACTCGACAAATCCCTCTTCTCCGCCTCCGGCGCCGGCGCCGCCGCCGGCGACGTGCTGAGCTGGGCGGCGAGATACAAAATCGCGATCGGCGCGGCGAGGGGATTGCTCTATCTCCTCAAGGGATGTCGCGACTGCATAATCCACTGCGACATCAAGCCGGAGAACATCCTCCTCGACGAATCCATGACGGCGAAGGTCGCCGACTTCGGCCTCGCCAAGCTGGTCGGGAGGGAATCCAGCCGCGTCCTCACCACGGTGCGCGGCACGATCGGCTACCTCGCGCCGGAGTGGATCGCCGGCGTGGCCGTCACGTCCAAGGCCGACGTGTACAGCTTCGGGATGGTGATGCTCGAGCTCGTCTCCGGGAGGCGGAACGCGCGGTGGTCGGCGTCGTGCTCGGAGTATTTCCCGCTTGTGGCGGCGAGGAAGGTGAGGGAAGGGGATGTCGCCGTGTTGCTGGACGAGCGGCTTGATGGTGAGGCGGATATGGAGGAGGTTGATCGGGCGTGCAGGGTGGCGTGCTGGTGCGTGCAGGATGATGAGGCGAGGCGGCCGACGATGGAGCAGGTTGTGCAGGTGCTTGAGGGCGTCGTCGCCGTCGACGTGCCGCCGGTGCCGGTTTCGCTCAAGGTTTTCACCGATGATGCGGCGGACTCGTGCTTCTCCGGTGACGATGAGTGCTCCTCCCAGATGAAGGGCTCGTCTTGAGATGGTCGTGATTAAGGTGACGTGTCCTGTATTGTTAGGTTAATCTTCATAATCCATGTTAGGGACACTACATTTTCATCTCATCAATGTCATCATCTCAATAACGGCGTCTATTTGGTTCTTGCCCTCATGCCACAGGAACATTACAGAAAGGATCAAAACATGATTCAAGGCCTCATCGTTTGGCCTAAAAGGCAAAATCGCTGATTTTGCGTTTTCGTAATTAAAAAATAATTTCTGTATATGACTTTTGTAGACGGATTATTTATAATTTAAAAGACAAAGTTAGAAAAAACTACAATGAAAAACCTCTAAAATCAATCTTAAAGTTAAGTTTAAAAATTCAAATTTTCGCTTCGGATTATAATCTGTAGGCGAAACGACGACGCCCTCGTTACTTGGGAATGACAAAATTTGCACACAATGAATTTGCTTGCATGTGTTCCACTGTTCGGCGGTCCGCGGTCATTCGATATCTGACATGTTTGCAATTGCATTATTTTGCACGGGAGGTCGGCCCATACAGTGGATATATTTTGTGAACGTTTGGGCCGACCTCTGTGTCAACTATCCACTATCCTTGTATTCGATGTTTAAAGCCCAATAGCCCAAGGCTAAGCTTACTGAAAGCCCACCTTCTGGTGTGGTCATATGATAGTGCTAGAATTATCTGGCTGTAGTACACGGTTGATCATCAAAACACAAATGTACCAGCGGCTGTAGCCTTGTAGTACAGTAGTAGTACATCAGTACCACTTGTTCAAGATTGGTTCCAGTGTTTTCCAGAGGGCACACTATTATAATGAGATGCAGTTCAGATTCAGGTCGGGGTGGACAACCGGACAATTCGTTATGGAAACAGAGAATTACAGACATCATTCCGTTCAACATCGATGAACAACGGTAAGTGGTCCATGTGTTCAGGCCCGTTTTGTCGGTGATCTGATGATAATCAGCGCTTCACGCAAATCATTCGTTTGGTCTCTCTGGCACAGAACTACTAGTATTAATTCATGATTCGCTAAAGTAGTGTGATAATAATTATTCTTTAATCATAAATTAATATAGCTCGTTAGATTCGTTTCGTAAATTAGCTTAAGGATTATGTAATTGGTTTTATCAATAACCTACGTTTAATACTTTAAAATATAAAGATTTCAGCGGACTAATTATTAGCCCGGAGTATCACATGGGGCGATGGTTAGAACTTAGAACCAAAGAATCCTCTTTTTCTACCCCCAACATAAAACTTGAGAAGAAGAGGTAATTGATTCAAATTCAATGCAACAATCGCATGTTGTTCATTTTACTCCGTAGTTTGCACTCGGCAATTCTCCATCAAAATCAGATGGGACATGGGAGCAGTACATGAAAATGGATCATCAAAAGACAAAAACTCCTGTAGGTATCGACTCGATTTACACCACAAAACAGGAGAACAAATTGCACCGAAGAAATTAAACCAATAACCAATCAATTAGGTCCCCAGCAGACGAGGTGGTACGCCTTCTGCATCTTCTCCTCCTCCGACCTCTTCGACCTGACGGCCCTGCCGCAGGCAGCGGCGGCGGCAGGAGAGGACGCGACGCCGTTGCCGGCGTTTTGCGACGAGAGAGACACCGGGACGGCGCGGCCGGTGACCTGCTTGGCGGCGGCGGCGCGGTGGTAGAGCGACCGGAGCGCGTAGTCCCACCGGCAAAGACCCGCCTGGTCCTTGAGCGCCTCCACCGCGCTCATGCTCGCCGCCACCACGAACGACGACGCCTTCTTGCTCAACGACGACGAGCTCATCTTCTTCGCCTGATTTGATGGATCGGCTTAATTTCCTTCTCTGTGGAGTTTAGTAGGTTGCTTGGATGATGTGTTTGGCTTGCTTGGTTGTGGTTGAGAGTTGAGACTGAGCTGTGAGTTGCGGCAATGGCGAGATGAGGCGAGGCGTTTATATATGGGGGATCCGGAGGGTGGGGAAGGAAAGTAGCGAGGAAGGACGATGGGGGAGAGGATCAGTGGAAAACAGGGGGCTTTGGTTGATGGTTTTGGACGAGTAAACTACACACTGATTCCCAAAAACCAGGGTTGAGGGGGGTTGGGTACTTGGGTTAGCTAGGCTGCACGAGTAGAATATTCCGCCGCTTCGTGTCACTGAACAAAGTCACAACTCACAAACGATCTTTTCGAAAGTGTGTAGTCAAATTACGAGTAATTAACTTTCGAGCACTCATAAATTAACTTTCGAAAGTGTGTAGTACACATTTCTTTTTCCTTGAAGACATCACTGAATTTCTGTCATTGCGGAGCCGTAGGGATCTGAAATCTTGTGTTGGGGGTTAAGGGTGTGTTTCCCGTTGCACTTCGGGGTATTTGGAATAGTGCTTTTCTCCGTTTTTCATCGTGCTTAGCTATTTAAAGAAAATCAAATTAATTCATGTTTTTAAATATAAAATAGGCTATTACTCAATTAGTCGTTCGCTAATGTTTTTTCGTGTCCATTTAGCAATTACAGCATGAACAGACACTAAACATAAATCCCCGCAAAGCAACGATTTTCAAAATCTAAAAAATCTTTTAGTCAATGCCCTTTGAAATAATCCCATGGAGCCTTTTGGAATTAAAACATTAATTCCTATGAATCATTTAAATTTCTAAATAATAGGTTATTCCATAGTGATTTCGGAGGAAAATGAGCATAAGGTCTCACTGTCATATCACTTTGCCTCATGTTTACCTTCTCTACGTGTTGATTCCCGAGTTTTTGACATATGTCAATTAAATGGTAATTTTGAAGCTCTCATGCGTTTCAAAATGGCATTTTATTCTTAGTTTTTCTTATTCTTGCCTAAACAGTTGAGGAGTAATATGTTTTTTTCATGACGAAATACAAACGATTTTGCATGTATGGAAAACACTTTTAATTTATTCTAAGTGGATCTCTTATTTATCACAACTTGGACATGTTGAAATTAAAACTTTTGCATATTTATGGACTGATATATTTATCAACTTATCTTTTAAAAAAATGATAACTATATGGAGGTGTGCGATAAACGAGTGTACATTCGATGAGTAATTAGAATCAATTTCTTTGTCTGTGCCATAATTTCACGCTAATGTATGAAATCATGTGCCATGACTTCACGTCTTCACAGAGGCACCTCTAAGTTGAAAATATATTCATTTGTTCTATTATAATAAATAACAATATATTGAAGGTGAGAGACAGTTCAAACTTCAAACAATCAAACATCAAAGTCTTGCAAAAAGTATTTTGTTTACTGTGTTCAGCATCCAACTAGATGCTTGGGAATTCAGATTCTGCCACCACAAGAGCGGCACACTGTATCCGCAATCAGCGTACTCTCCACATCACAGCTGCTATTTATAACGGTTGAAATTACGTTTGCATTTAGTCTACCAACACAGACTGGGCTTTAGTAGTAAGCAAATGGACACGCGCCAAATGCGACGGAATCAAGTCAATCAACAAATACCACACTTGTTTTGTGTGCTGCTACAATATATTTCAATCACACTAAAAAAACGGCGCCACGAATATGCGCCGGCGGTGATCCTCGGGAGTATATAGAGCCTGCGCGTGGTTTTCTCAGTTCCGCTCATGTAACAGTAGTGGGCAGCATGAATGATGCGCCGCAGCGTACAACTCGAACATGTCCTCCTCGTAATAAAACGAAAAGAAACGAAAGAGACAGCGACGGATCGAGAGGAAAAAACACACAAACACACATCACTGGCAGATTCCCGAATCGCAGCCTGCACCGACGCGGAGAGAAAGGAACAGAGCAGCAGGTGCGGTGCACCGTCCGTCCACCCCCGCGCCGCGCGAGCCGCAACACAAACCCACCGGTTTGGAACGCGCGTTTCGCTGGGTTCGCGCCGTCGTGTGCCTAACGGGTAACGGCTCGGCCCAAATCCGTGGTCGGGGTTGCCGCTCCCCGTCCACCGTTTTCCCCGGTCGGGTCGACGCGAGCCGAGCCGCGCCCCCACCGCACGCCTCGCGCTTCCTGGTTGGGCAAAGCCTGTCACGACGCGCTCCGCTCCACCCGTTGCCATAGCCAGGCTCCGGTCCACGTCACCGCATCGCGTCGCTGACAAAATTTTCGATCGTGTGGTGTGGCGCGCGCCCTATAAAAGATTCCTGAAAGACAACCAGATGGCTAATTAGGTTGGCCTTAGATAGTAGCGTCGCACACGAAATCGACACGAGGAGTCCAGCACGCTAGCGGCAGCCGGCGGCGAGATCGATGTGCAACGGGCGGGATTGCAAGCGGGAGTCGGCGTTCCGCGCGGCGTCACTGCTGCGCGAGCGCGACGCAGCCACAACCAAGGCCAAACACCAGCAGCAGCAGCCTTCGGTGGTGGACGGTCGCGGCCGCAACGGCGAAAATCTCGCGGAGACGGAGGCGGTGAGGGCAACGGCGAGGGCGATCGCGTGGGAAGCGGAGACGCGGAAGCGGCACGCGGCGGAGGAGACGGAGATCATGAGGACGGAGAAGCTGATGCACCTGCTGATCTGGGGGCCGAACTGACGGCCGGCGTGTCGATCTCCTCCTCTGCTCCAGGAAGCCAGCTTTGCATAATTGCGTTGTACAACTTGGCATACTTGTTTATATGTTTCTCTTATTTGGCAAGCTGCTAATTATTTGATCCGCTTATAGTATTACACAAGTTGTATGATCATTGGTTTGGTGCCTGGTAGATTGTGGTTTGCGTTAGGGTTTTCCTTTGTTTAGGTGTTCACAAAGAAAAATAGCTCACCGTCTTCGGAAATAAAGAACAGATGTGAAGAGAAAAGTTCATCTAGGATTGTGACTCGTATGAGTCATGAGATACGGGCCAGGTATGCCTGACCGTGCTGATGTGCACATGCGTGACGTACTGAGAGGAAAAGTCAACAATAAGAGATTGGGCTGGAAAGGCCATAATATTGTCTATTTGGGTTTTTGCTTTGTCTATTTGGTCTTTTGCTAATTTTCTCGGGTGCATGCTCTTCATGGGCTTGTTTTGGTGGCCCATTTACTGTGTTGAAGAGATGGTCTTCACGCCCGCAGGCCGCCTCCATACATGTGCTACTGATGGGCTGATGGAAATTGGCAACGGGACAAAGGCCACTCAAGTTCATAAGTCCATGCCAGGAAAAATAAAGCCATTTGTTGTATATGCGGGCGAGCAGCATTTTGTTTGTCGACGTGCGAAGAACAAATGAACAATTTTCTTTTTTCTTTTTTCAAAAACACACAAGTTTGTAATCTGGCGGCAACTTTTTGAACTCTAAAGCAAACGCCCTCCGAGTCTCCGAGACATTGCTCTTTGCTCCCCTTCTCTCTCGTGGGTTTTGTGAAGTCGTGCAATCTACGCAACACTCGATGCCTCGATTAGAAAAACGTTAAAACGTAAGTATAAAGAAACCATACTCTACTGCTAGCGTTAGCATAGTACACAAAAAAAGTTATATACTAGTACACACATCACACATGTTCCCCGAAAAATGAGACGAAAACTGGCAAAAGGAAAATGCTTTTCAAGACGGTTTGATGAAGAGAAGACAAGGAGCGGAGTTTGGTGGATGCGCACTCGCCACAAGCCCACAACGTCTTTTGGTATACCACTCCACTCCAACGTGTTTGCGTCTGCTCGTGTATTTTCCTTTCCTTTTCTTTCTTTATAGAAAAACCCACTTGTAAATATATAAAGCGGCGCGCTCCCCTCCGCTCCCGAGTCCCAACGGTCGAATCTGACCTGGCTCTTAAACCCTCTTCCTCTTCCCCCTCCTCGCATCATCCCCTTCCCACAAATTTCAAAAGTTTCATCGCCTAATCGATCCAAACGCGGCGCTAATCGCGCAAAGGGGAAGGAATCCCCTCGAATCGACCGACCGATTCTTCGATCGATCCAGGTGCGCGTCGATTTGCTCTTCCCGACGGTTCGATTTGTTTGTTTGTTCATCGATTGATTTGCGCCTGGTCTCTGATTTGTTCATCGATTGATCTGTTCGGTGCAGGAGGGAGGAGAAGGGGGAGTTCGCCGGCGGCGAGGGCGATGATGGAGGAGGACCCGCTCATCCCGCTGGTGCACGTCTGGAACAACGCCGCCTTCGACGACTCCTTGTCTTCCAGATCGGCGTGGTTTCCCCAAAGCCCCGCCGTCGCGGTCGTTCGCAAGGGGGACAAGGAGAATCGCCGCCCGGAGGTTGATGACGCCGCCGCCTGCGGCGGAGGCTGTGATGTCGAGGACGAGATCGGCCACATCGAGGCGGAGATCCTTCGCCTCTCGTCCCGCCTCCACCATCTCCGCTGCTCCAAGCAGCCGGAGCCCGAGCCCAACCGCGAGTCCGCTGCTCCGACGAGGGAGGTGGTCGCCGCGAAGCCGAGGCCGCGGGGGAGGGGCCTCAGCCTCGGGCCGCTCGACGTGATCTCCATCTTCAACCGCGAGAAGCAGCCGCTGCGCACCACCAAGCAGCCTCCGGTGAATCGGGGAAGGGGGTTCAGCCTCGGGCCCCTCGAAATCGCCGCCGCCACGAACCCTAGGGTGCCCGCGGCGCAGCATCAGCAACAGCAGCGAGGCCCAGCGGGCGCGGCGCAGATCCTGAAGCCGATCAAGGAGCCTCCGGTGCAGCGTCGCAGGGGCGTCAGCCTCGGGCCACTGGAGATCCACCACGGCGTCGGCGGCAAGCCTGCGGCGGCGGCGGCGGCGCGGGGCAAACCGTTCCCCACCAAGCTCAACGCCATCCGAGAAGAAGGCCGTTCCTCCAAGCAATTCGCCGTCCCCGCCAAGCCATGGCCGTCGAGCAATACCAAGCAGACACTGGACTCGAGACAAGGAACAGCTTCGAGTAGAGCGAAGGCGAGGAGCATCAGCCCCAGGCCAAGGAGGCAATCCAATGGCAAGGCTACTGAAACAAGGGGAGGCAACAAGGTAGTGGATGAGCTCAAGCCCAAAATCGGCGCGTCCACTCAGAGCGGCAGCACCACCGCCACCGCCGCCGCCGCCGCCGCTGGCAAGAGGCCGGCGGGGAGCTCCAAGATGAGGGTCATCCCGAGCCGCTACAGCCTCACTCCTGGCGCGTCCCTGGGATGCAGTGGAACACAGGAGAGGCGGCGCAAGCAGTCGCTCCCAGGATCATCAGGGGATTCAACCCAGAATGAGGAAATCAGAGCGAAGGTCGCCGAGGCTTCCAATGATCAAGTCTCTTCTCCTCAGACAATTTCCAAGGTTGCTGAAATGCTCCCAAGAATCAGGACCTTGTCGCCTTTCGATGAGAGCCCTCGCGACTCTGGGTGCGCCAAGCGGGTTGCTGAATTGGTCGGGAAGCGCTCGTTCTTCACGGCTGCTGCTGAGGACGGCAATGCCATCCCATCCTACGAGGCGCGGGTGCTTGAAGTCGAAGCACCGGAGGTGGCACCCATGGTTTGATCTGTTCCTTCCATCTGCTCAGATCCCCTTCTTCTTGATGAGTGTTCAATTGCCTGCTTATCTTGAGCTAGCATTCGGGTGAAGTTTTTTTGCAGGGGCGTGTTGCATAAATGGTGCGGGTACTGTTACATTCATATCTCATGCTCTGTTTCCCTTTTTTTTTTCTTTTGTCAAGGCCTTGCTATGCTAGTCAATGTGTGAAAAGAGAGTGATGAGTCGTTTCTATGGGTTCTTGTTTTGGAATTGTAAGTGTGCTATTTGGTTTGAGACTGAAGTACAGGATTATGGTGTGGTTAAGTGGTTTACTGAGTCACTGATATCTCTGCATTTTGTCTTAATCTGCTTCCTCATTTGTTGGGACTCCCAAGAAAGTATCCAGTGACTAACTGACACCTCTAATTTTTCTTCATAAATTTGTTTGATTCCAGTGAAGTTCGTTCAAAATTTAACTGCTCAAGGGATGTTAAGGGTGATGAAATGCATAAATAAGCATGTAAATTACTACATTTTCAGTTTGGGGGCATGTAAACTATCACAAGTCACAGATTGGCTGTCAGTTTGTGTGTAAAATTACAGACTCAAAATTCAAGCCAATCTGATGAATTTGGCCCACAAACAGAAGCCTGGATCAGTCGTTGCTGGAGATTCACGTGCTCATCTTTAAAAGTATCACGGGATGAATGCAAGATACAAGCCATTTGGTGCATAGGACAACCTGTTCTTTGTCTCACTAAATGCTGATCATTGTGGTACGAAAGAGACACCAGTGTTATAAATGTTACTCATGTTTGGCTTCAGAATGGTGTGTTTACCTGTCTGTTGCCTGATCCATTTCTCTATTTTTTCCTATCAGTAAGTAACACAGGTTAATCCGTTAGTTTGGCTGCTTGCTAACACACACTAGATTCTGCTAGTCTTGACAAATTGGTCAGATGCCAAAGCTGTATTTGGACTATCTACCATGTACTAGAACAGAATATTTGCTGGACATGTCCAGTTGATGGTTCATCATACATGGTATGAAAAAGAAGTATTTCTGTTTTCAAGTACTTTGGGTGTCCTCTTTAAGAAAGCGATAAGAAAGATACTCCTATTGAAACTGATGAGATAAGATTGCTCTTTCATCAGAAACCAAACAGTTTGATGAACCTCCTTAGGCATTCATTTATGTTCATACTTTGTGTTGCTTTTCTATATTCAGAAACAAACATTTGGAGTGAATGGCACAACTGCAAAAGATTAGCAGTATACTGTTCTTAAAATTTGAAACGAATGACAATAGAGACCGATGAGATGAGATTGCTCTTTTGTCAGAAACCAAGCAGTTTGATGAACCTGCGCGTAGCTGGTACAGCTTCCTAAGAGTAGCATACTAGCAATTACACTGTTCCAAGATTTTGATCATCACAGAAGTTAGAGGGCACGGTGTTGACACTTGAATTTCACCGAAGTAGAAGTGTGAACCATAGAGAAATCATAATTATGAATATAGATATTACAATACAAGCAAATAATATAGACATCAAATCAAATAAACTAATGCTAAATCAAGGGTGTATTTAGTAAAGGCACTGAAGAAAAAGGGTCAGCAAAATAACTTAAACACTCCATATCTTGCTGAAAATTGTTTGGAATCTGTTAGTGGCTAGCTTCTTGACAACCTTCTTTGCATCAAAGTCCCCAGTATCTGCCAGTTCTTTCAGGCAGCTGAAATTCTCTGATGACACAATCTTCTTCCTTCCACTGTTGGTCTCTGCCAATGACAATATTGCAGAAAGGATCAAGTCCTTTGCCACCAACTTTCCCTCAGCTGGATCAAGCAACTGAAGCAACCTGTTCAAATTCTCACCATCCTGGATGAAAATTACACGATTCGGATGAAGCAACAGCAAACTTGAAAGCACCTGAGCTGCCATTTCACGAACTCGGCAAGATTTCGCTCCAAGCAAGCTTGACAAAGCACTGAGATAACCTGCTCTTCCCATCATCCTATTATACTCTTCACAAACCTCAGATAAATGTCTCAGAATCTTCAGTGTGCACTCAAGAACAACATAATCACCATTGTTGATGTAGAAGAGAAGCCATCCAAGAACATCTGAGCTGATGAGATCATCAATTGAATTCGCCGATGAGAAGCAGAAGAACCAGAGTGCTGCAAGGGCAACTTCTCTGGCTTTGTAAGAGTAAGGCAGATCAGGGTAAATTAGCTGGAGCAGCGACTGAATTATCCCCATTGCGACTGCTTCTTCTCTGACGTCGGCGTCATCGAGCGCCATGGCGTGGAGGAGCTCGACGGCGCCGAGCTTGTGACATTCCTCTTTCTTCTGTGATAGCTTCACGAGCTCCGTGACTACGCCCTGCTCCACCATGAACATCTTCACCTCCTCCACTCTGCTCAGATTTCTCAGCACGGCGAACGCCGCCGCCACCAGTTTGCCTCCGCCGGCGACGGCGCCGGCGCCGGCGGCGCGGAGGAGGGTTGTGAGGCCGCCGTGCGCGCACACGGCCCACACGTTGTCGGAATTCTCCGTCAGCTCGCGCAGCGCCTGCGCCGCCCTCTCCCTCGCGACGTCACCGTCGCTGGCGGCGATGCCGGCGTCGAGCAGCTGGACGAGCGGGGCGATGACACCGGCCTTGACGAGAATCCCACGGTAGGAGTCCCCGTCGGCGGCGAGCAGCGCGACGGCGCCGGCGGCCTCCTCCTGGATGCGGGGATCGCTCGATTCGAGGAATCCGGCGAGCAGCGCGACGCCGTCGTCGATGTCGGCGGCGACGATCCTGACGCACACCTCGTCCTCCGACATGAGCTCTCTAATGGCGGCAAGCGCGTTGCCTCTCTGGACTTCGCCGCCGATCCTGACACGGGAGAAGAGGTCTTTAAGGTAGAACATCTTCTCGCCGGCACCGGCGTCGGCGGCTGGACGCACCGCGACGATGGCCGTCGACGGCGATGGCGTGCCGGAGGCAGCCATTTCCTTGAGCTGCTTCATGTGGGAATCCAGCTTGGAGCTGAATCCGTCCAGGTCGCTCCTCAGCCGGAGCCTTCCGCCATTGTAGGTGCCGTCGCTGCACTGCGACGCCATGGATTGGATGCTCCTCACCGTCGCTGAAGCCGACTCCAGAAGCTGAGCCAGCGCTGGATTCTGCTCCTGCTCCTCGTTGGATTCGGATTCGGATTCGGATTCGGAGTCGTCGATGGTGAAGAGGGAATCGAAGCCGGAGCAGAGTTGCTGGATCTTGTCCTTGATGGATTGCCATTTTGCCGGGAATTGTGGGATGTTGCAGGTCAGCGAGGAGGACGCCATGGATGCGAGAAGCTTGAGAGCTTCTGCTGCTTCAGCTTCGCCATGACAGCTGCTGCTTCTGCTTTGATCTGGTGCTTCTGCTTCTGCAGCTTCTCCCATCTCTCTGCTTCACTAACAGCAATGCACTGTCTACCTATGTAGTGTGGCAGTAGCATGCATTTTCTTGGAGATGGGAGTTCAGAGTTGCAGCTGAGCTGATAACAATGCTGCTGGGTGATGCAGTGCAAGGAGTTGGGACTTGGGGAAGTATAATGATGGTGTTGATGATGCCGCTATGTGACAAATGTTACTAATAGTTTTGTTTTTGTACGTGTACTACACCCGTGTGTGCATGTATATGCACTGTGACTCTGTGAGTGTAGATGTGTAGTGTAGTCTGGTTGGTGATGCATATGCATGTTACCATCCAATTTGATCTGTCCTCTAGTTACCTCTGCCTTGCTGCCTTTTTGTGGTTTCTTCTTCCATTGGAATCTGGCAGGTATCTGTCCCTGAAATTTGCATACAATTCAGCTTGTTTTCTTGTGTAGCCCCAATCAAGAACTTACTGCTACCTAGTAGTATTAGCACAACACCAGCATGAAAATTGAAGCAATGTGAGATTGGGAGTATAGTTCAATGGAATGATGGGTTGGATAAGTGGGTTGGTTGAATGAGCAAAAGAATAATTTTGGATTGTAGAATGAGAATGTTGCCTGTATTACTCATCATCTCCCTGGGATGAGACCATTAGCTACAGTTGAGTCTGATGATTATGCAGTGCTCATTATGAATTGTTCAGACATCATCAAGTGTACCTTTTCTTCCCCGAGTAAAATAACAGCAAAAGCTTTACGCTTCTTTTTTCTGTTAGTATCCATCAGATCAGTCGTTGCTGTGCAATATGCAAAGTGGAAGAGAAGAGAGAAGCTGCATTCTCTGCTTGCTGGTGGTCACCTAACCACAGCCGTATCTCCGTATGATACTTGAAGGTAAAGCCACACAGTACAGCAACACCAACAGCTAGCTCATCACTCTATGCTGCTAATGAGTTCATCTATTGCATTATCTTTTTATAGCTTTTTTATAATTCTATGCTTTTTTTAGAATTTTTTTTGGGTGTTTCCGTGTTTGTAAGTGCAGGATCTGGGCCAGGACATGCTGCGAGAGAAAGGCACTCGAAATCTGTTCTTGATTGCGTGTGTGCGTATCTAGCAAGGTGTCTTAAGAACCCTTGTAGTTTAAGCTTGTGAGATGTGATGAGATATTATTATGGGACGGATTAATTAGTCAGGACACAGGCATTCATCAAACGTTTAATTGCACTTCAGTGTACGACAACTGCCACCAAGCACTGAAGAAGAAACGTTGTAAAAAGGTTAGTACGTGTTCAGTACTAACATAGGAGCATAATGTTTATGAGTGGCGGAGCCACCGCCCGGCCACCATGGGCCATTGCCCGGGCTCCAGCGGCTAGATTAGCAGTAGATAATGGAGATTAATACTTAATTACCGTGTTTAAAGCCAGCAGGATCGTATGTTGCAGCAGCAGCGTCGTATATTTATTTAATGAACATGCACGTGCTTAGCCCAAATTAGCAGAACCAAATCATGGATCACGAATGAAACCTATGCAAAGTAACATAAATACTTAGCACAATTTTCATTTCTCTTTACAACATACTTTCTCCAACCAAATTTATTTGATATCTGGCATCAAATTTGACTAATTAAGAGGAGCATTATAAGTAATACAATAACTATAGTCTACTCTACCTGTAATACACATCTCTTCTATATAATTGTGCATTTTTATTAATAATTAGGCTTGTCCGGGCTCAAGAAAAATTCTGGATCCGCCATGACCATTGTTTATCGCCATTGGATTGGAAAATACCGGTTGTGATCTGTCTGAAGTACATCACTAGACACTAGACAACATAGTAGATAGTTAAGAAAGAATCTTGAGGAAACAATACGGTTATGATCTGTCCTTAGTACATCTAGTAGACATTTGACGCATTGTCTATTTTTGGATTGCAAGAGAAATTCATGGCTTGTTTAGTTTCAACAGCATTTAAACATTTAAGCACCTACTTAATCTTCATTTGCATTGGGTGCACAGGACTATGTTTAGTTTGTTGCCAAAATCAACCTTACCATTTGTTGGTAAAACCAAATTTTTGCAATGCCAAAGTTTTGACAGGTTAAAAATGTAAAGACAATGTTTAGTTTGTCATCTTACCAAATATTGGAATAATTTTGTGAGGAGAAGTTTCTAGAATGTTGTTAAATTCTATGGGCATTATCAATATTTGGTAGCAAATCAAATGAAGCCAAAATTTAGCAACTTGCCAAATAATGGAATGGTTCAAAATGGCAACAATCTGAACAACCCTAATACATGGTGGTGCTTACTGGTTTAGCAATATTCTCTCTCCATAAGCACCTCTCCATACAAGCATCAAGGATTGGAGATGCTGAAGCACCGTGTTGGAGATCAAAAAACGAAAAAAGACAAACAAAAAAGGCAAAGCTTTGCGCGATTTCTCTGTAACACGGACCATATAAGCGAAAGCCCTTTACCTGTATGCCATTAAAAAGTGGCGGAGCTGGGGTGGCCGGTAGGGGCCGTGGCCCCCTAAACAAATATCTTGTCTCATATTAGTATATGATTTACTATGAAATTAGACCAACTTCTTATAGAAAATCAAGGCAAAATCTTAAAAGAAGGCATCTTGTTGTTGGTGTTCTTCTTCTTCTTCTTCTTCTTCTTCTTCTTCTTCTTCTTCTTCTACAAGAAGGCATTTGTGAAAGAGCAAAATGACAATGATATGGTTGATCAAAATACTCAATTTAGAAAATGAATTAGAAGAAATTAAACCTCCAGCTCCACTCAAAGTTCAGAAATTAAATTTAGATGGCTAGCTAGTGTATGTTTGTATGGAAAATAGAAAATTAAAAAAATTTGACAAATTCTTGAATTGGCGAATGTTTGTCTCGACCCGTTTGATTTTCTCTCCAGTTCCACTAGTGTAATCTAGAAAGAAACAAACACGCACTATCTATTTTTGTGATTGCAAGAGAAATTCAGCTAAAAAAGAGGGCTGGGTGTTACTCCGTAGTAGTCTACATGTGATGGAGCCGGCAGATACAGGCGAGCGATGGACCACTCACTCTGTGTCTCAGTGCAGTACAAAACGGACACTACACATCTACTCGTATTCGATCTGCAACTGCAAAAGGACCATACATTTGATATACATTCATAAGCGTACATGGGCGTGCGTACTAAGCATACTAGGCCTACCATGTGATGTACATTTTGAGGTAGACACGCTGTTATTGCTGCTTTGCTACTTTCAGCCTGTTAATTGATTACTGACAGTCAAAGTTAACTACAGATCTGCTACTATTCTCACTGTTTTCTTCTAGCAATACATAGTTACATGAGATGTAGGACATGTGGGCCACACTTAGGATGGAGGGCCCACCTGTCGGGCATAGTCTGCACTCTGCAGTGACTACCAAAATGACACTTCATTGTTTTCACATTCAATCACAGGAAGAGAGAGACACGTGGCAGTAGGAGAGCAAATAACACTGGAGTGCAGACATACAAGGATACTTGACCATCAACTTCGTTGGCAGGACAAGAAAAGGACAAGAAACAGCTTTGCATGCCCAAAGTTCAGCACATCAATTATTCAACAGTAGTATGTTTACAAAGAGAACCAAATTATTCAGAAAGATTATCTGTACAGAAATGATCCTGCATATGGTCGTGCTAAATTCGGCTTGAATCCCTCCCAAATATGAACCTTCGAGTCCAGTCAGATACCACCAGCATCCGTGTGCGCCAACTCACTTGTTTGCTGGACGAAGAATGGAAAGAAACAAACTCTTAGGACAGAATTGGAGCTAAACGAATTGTTGTAAGCTCAGAGGCATATGATGCAGAGAGATAAAGCTGTGAATGAGCTAGAGAGTTGCAGCAAATGAGATGCCATGGTTAATTTCTTCAGAGTTCAGATAAATGGTAGAGGATGGCCTTGCTTCTGAGAGCAGGTTCTTACCTTGCATATACAGAGTACCAGAGCCATTGAGTGCTATGGCCCATGGAAACCCAATCGCCTGGGAGCTCTGCAGCAGCTTGCTCTCCACCCAACGGTGCAAATTGCCCAAGATGCTTGTACCTTAAATACCAGGACATGGAATAATGCACAAGCATAAGGAAAGGAAAATGAGCTAATGTTAAAAAAAAAAGAGTGGCTCAATCGGTATACATTTGCACACCATATTTGCAGCAACAACAACAACAAAAAAAAAACTGTCAAGAGGATCAAGACAATACTATTGGTATAATGATAAAGCTAAGTACCGGAATGGGCGAAAATTGTGCCGTTCTGATCCTGTCCCCGTCATGCGCAATGGACCTTCTGGGTGTTCTTTGCATTGATCCATCTTGTTAAAACATTCAGCAAGATAGTGCCCTTGTTGCGCGGCAACCTGGCAACATTTTCAGAAATGAAGAATGTTCACACATGCAAAGGTTTCTTCTTCACATATCACAACATATCTGTGATAAATATTATTCAAAAATGAGTCGCATATAGAAATAAAGGCAACCTGAGCTGTTGCTGGAACACTTTTAACTTGGGAATCCACATGAGACAGAGCATTTTTGAACTCCTCTATGTCAACTACCATCGATTCCTTGTGAGAATCACCTATGGCATCTTTTATCAAATCCCTAATGTCAAGCATGTGCATAGTTTTCATATACAATTCTACTTGTGGGTATCTTATACAAATATCTTCAAGAACATCATTTATTTCTTTGAGAGTTAGAGTCCCAGAGTTGTCCTTATCAGCCATTTTAAATATTGTTGAAATGTCATCCTGAAAGAATAGGAAATGTCAGTCAGAGAATTGATGAGATATGAACCAGACTCAGATGTTCATTGTGCTTGTTTATTAGACCAAATATAGACTTTTGAGTGCTTAAATGCATGGTATGACCTACAGAAAAAAATTCAATTCTTTGACAGTATATTGCAACCGATCTATATATCCACAGGGCATTGTATGCTTGCTAGCTTCCTAATGCAAATATGTGACCAACATGATCAATACATGGTATGGAATTGTGAGACAGCAACTATTGGCTCTGTCAAGTAAATATGTAAGGAATGCTTTAGACATACCATTATTTTCCTTTGTGTTATTGAAGAACAGTCACCAATTGCATAAATACCATCACACTCACGAACTCTTAGCCATTCATTGGTTGCCAAGACACGCCGATTAGTCTGTTAAGGAGAGAACATTTGGACATTTCAACTAAATAGTAAACATGATCACACAAACTGGACAAGTACCAATAGCAGCACATCAAACAGTCTTGTACAAATTTAACAACCTGACCGATCTGATGCATGAAGTCCATAATGACAGGACGAGTACCAATACCAGCAGACCAAACAGCCATCCCATATGGTACCGATACTTCACCAAGTGATTTGCTCTTCATTGTAATCAAATCATCAGAGACCTTTACCACTCTGAACCCTGTATTCACCTCAATCCCGTCTCTCATGAACTTCGATTCAGCAAACGCAGCTATCCTTTGGTCAAACCTGAAACAACACACAATATGGAATTGCTGCCTTCACACAAAGTTTGAAATGCTTGCCTAGAAAAGAAACCACCAGTAGTCAAAAACTAGTTATGATACTTAGCAGAAAACAGACACAGCTGCTTCCAATTTTCTACCACATAAACTGTTTTCTTAAAAATAGCAAGGGCCAAATCATTTTTCACTGTATCATCAGGAAAGCTTAGTGCAGTGCGTGCACCCCAACAGGCCAACAGTGGTCTTCAATATGTGGTACCACATCATGCTCAAGAATTCCTAGATGTTACTTTGCACTAGGGATTTTCTTTTGCTACAAAATACACCCTATGTTCCGTTCTTAATATACACCACGCAACCACAGTTATTACGGATTGCAACAACAACACTATCTGATATGTTAATAGTGCCTTACATATTCAATATATGATCACCAGACTGAATAATTGTTATCTTCACAAAATCTTGAATTGCAGGATATATCTTCACCAGATCTTCGACAAGAAAATCGTGCAGCTCTGCAGCAAATTCAACCCCAGTAGGCCCACCACCAATTATTACGAAGTGAAGAATCTTCCTCTTCTCTTCTTCACTGATGTTAGGAAGTGAAGCTTTTTCAAAGCAGTCTATCACATTCCTCCGGATCTTTTGAGCATCCTCTACTTCCTGGCTTTTACAATGCTAACTGTAAGTACTGAATACGGCAAGTAGTTCCATCAATGTTATTACAACATATTGAATAATTGTTCTGCACTAAGGAGTGGCTAAATTACATAACAGAAGCAAATGGTTCAAAGGATGCAACGATATTGGGTGTCTCCTCCAGGGATATTGACCTATCGGCTATCTATTACGTTGGTACATCGAAACAAACATGACATATGCAGCTTTCATTGGATATATGGAGCAATGAATCTGTTCTCATGTAGCTCAGCAACTCAAACATGTGAAAAACATGTTGTGATGGTTAAACAAACATCATCAAGAACATTGTTTGTTCTAAATAATGTGAGAAAGAAAACAAAAATAGCGGTAAAGGTGTGAAAGAACATTGTTTGTTCTAAATAATGTGAGAAAGAAAACAAAAATAACTGGGAACTACAAATGGATTCAGTACATTCTGCGGAACACTTATTGCACCAAAGCTTTGCATGTTCTGATAACAGCTTGACAGCTACTATTATGAAATGAAGCATGTAGGTTGTTCCAAGGTGATTAGGACTATACACGATTTTTTTTTATTCCAACAGGAATAAGGCTATTTTCCGCATTCCAAATTGGTTGCAGACTTGCAGTGTTAGTCAGACTGTCTTGTGAGATAAAAGTCGAACTTGGCATATGAAATTATGTGCTACAACGTATGTCTCAAGATGTTTATGAAAGTTTTAATATTTTTTAATTGGAGAGAAGGAACTAGCTTTTGTTTCACGAGGATAGGCACCAAATTCAAGCCTAAGAGCATCCATACATTCCACCAACTATGACTCAGTTCTTGGAAGAGACAGCTTATCATTGGAACTTGAAGTGTGAACATAACATAACAGGGGAGGCCACTGAATAATTTGAATGTCGTTAAGGATTTTACCTTCAAAAAGTAGCAATTCTCCATCACACCAGGAGTGTTGAATGTATTTACTGTAGCCCCAAGAGCAACAACTAGATAATCATACTTAACCATAAAGTCACCATTCCCATCAAGGTTAGTTCCAACTGCAGAACGGCAATGGACAGCTTTCTTCAATGCATCGATTTTGAAACACTCAGCTTCATAGAATGTAACATCTTTCTTTTTCTACAAAAGAATAGGAGGGGCACATCGAGTGTGTTACTTTCACAATTTTGCACACCAGCAACCACAGCAAAAATAACACTGACAGCTAATGGACAATACTGAGTGCCCATGGTTACCAGGTGGTGAGTGGCAAACTAAATTAACATAGCTCAACAGACAAGTATGCACTGCACTACTGCAGTACTACTTCGTTATTAGATGAAGCATGCTACCTTCTCAAGCATTCTTCGAATCGGTTCGACGATGCTGCGAGCTTCTACAGTCCCACATGTCACACTTGGAAGCAAAGGTGTAAATGCAAAGTAATTTCGGGGCGATATGACTTTCACTTCATACTTTGAGCAGTCAAGATCTTTGAGGAAGGACGTCCCAGCCCAGCCAGTACCAAGAACCACAACCTTCTTCTTCTTGGGAGCCTCTTGAGATGGCTCTGATGCATTATCTGCACCAGAATCAGCATACGCCACAAGGCCTCCACTACTGCAGACCCAATAAACAATGACACAATTAACAAATGCAGACAAAGTAGTACACAGAAAAGTTCTGAAATCTTGGGACCAATCTTATGGATAAACTCATTTAAGGGAGGGGAATTATTTTATACAGTAAAATATACTGTTCTATAACATCAGATAAAGGTTCTAGACAAAGCAAGAAAGCAACCGTGAAACTGAAAGGAAGGGGAAAAGTAGGTAAAAATAGACAAAATACAACCGAAAAGAATCAAAACTTTAGGCGATTTATCAGTGGAAAGTGATGGCCATGGCCGCACCTGGCTGCAGCAAGAAGAAGCGCAGTAGTGGCGACGCCGGGGTAGCTGGTCCTGGCATCGCCGAAGAACCGAGCGGCAGCACGGGAGGCGAAGAAGAAGAACCCCATCCTCCCCTTCTTTGTTTCTCAGACTTCTTGGCTCAGCCTAAAATAAAATCTTGATTTTATAGGATCAGCAGCGACAGGGAGAAATGCACGAAGGCAACAGGGAGAAAGGGTGAAGAAACAGAAATCTGAAAGGCAGACACTACTAGTACTACTACCTGCTGCTCACAGCTCAACTTTGGGCCCTGCAGAGACCTGGCCATCCGGGCAAGATCTTAACTTTATCAACTAATCAAATGATGATTTAACCCAGGATCCGGGGAAGAGTAGTACTAGCAAGCAAACTATAGCAATTGATACTATTCAATTGGACACATTTGCAGGTCAGAATGGAACATGGCACAAAATCCAGATCTGATGTAGTGCTGGAACACATATGCCTTGTTTGTTTATATGACTAGACTTTGCTGCACCAATTGGTGAATAATTTTATTAGTATTGACCTAACACATAAACAACCAGACATCTAATAACATGCTTATCTCTTTTTGACACGCCGTTCTTCGGGAAAAATCAACTGCTAATATTACTAGTACTACAGAACATTGCGGGGATACTATGTACAGGTGGAAGAAAGACAAACTATATACTTTCTCCGTGGTTTTTAATGTTTGACGAAGTTGATTTTTTAACGCATATTTAACTATTCGTCTTATTAAAAAAATTATTTAAATATTTATAAATATAAATCATGCTTAAAATTTCTTTTTTAATAAAACAACTCTTAACAAAATAAATAACATTTAGATAATTTTTTGAATAAGACAAATGGTTAAATATTCGTTCAAAAGTCAATAACGTCAAATATTAAAACCGAAGGGAGTATTAGTGAACTTTTTTTTTTGCTAAGGCAGTCGCTATCTTAAGTGTTAAGTGTACAAAATAGTTGCAAGGAACAAAACACACCAGACTCAAACCACTCAGCCAATGAGGCGACTCGGGCACTCACCCATGAGGCCATGAGCCCATGATACGTTCAGCTGGTGCCAGCCATGCCGGGAATCACCGGTTTCAAGTTTCAACCAACAGGAAAAAAGAACAAGGGGCTGTCATATATCCTTTTGGCTACTCATAACATTATTTTTCCCTTGTTTCCCATGTCACTTTTCATATTTTTTTTAAAAAATTTCTACATAAAAGTTATTTTAAGAAAATAAAATTAACCTGTTTTTAAATTTAAAATAGCTAACACTCTTAATCACGTACTAATGACACTTCTCGTTTTACATGTCTTATTAGTCAATATGCCAACCTTATCTTCCGGACACGGCCTCGATGTTATGTACTATAAAGAATTGTAGTTGGCAATTATGGAATGATGAAATATGAGACAATGTTATGTTGGACATGGCTCAAATATACTACTACCTCTATCGTAAAATATAGCTACCTAGTATCAGATGTGACATTTTCTAGTCCTAAAAATCTAGAGAGAGTATGTATAGGTTCGTTGGAGTAGAAAACTATATTTTGGAATGAAGGAGTATATTGTAGTGTTCGTCAAAATTACGAGGACGAACTTCACATGCAAAGAAAGTAGTAGATCCATTTGATCCGCCAAGGTTGCCTTTGTTGCCTTCAAGTTCATCGCCAACGACACTGCCTCCATCTTCATTGCCGTTGCCGTTGCCGTTCTCCATGTTTGTTGCCATGAGGAAGAGCGTCTTGAGCAGTCGTGCAAAGCACTCCCCAAAAACTATATCGCACGTCTAACCCGTGCAGGTACTCGTGATTAGACATTACTTCCGGAGGCCTGCTCGTTCCGAGAACTTATGCGCGCAAGTGCTTAGAACGGGGATGAAGAAGATGCAACTCAAGAGCAAGATCACAAGTCTATGGTGAGAATATGTCTACCCCAGGGTTCACCATGCCGCGCGTGGTAACGTCCCCTTACTGCGGCATGGTTTGCCAAAATTTGCTAAATTCGTTTAAAATTTACAAAAATTTAACGAATTCATCGTGGTTTTGCCGGCGGTTACTACGTGGTAACCCCCTTGTTGCCGATGGGCGTTAAGGGGACGGCCGGGGGAAGGTGAACCCTAGTCTACCCTCTTGTGTATATATATATGATCCCGGCCCATTCCCTGGGACAAAGACCGCTGCGGAAAATTGCCACGGGCCAAATTTTTCGAACGTTTGGAAGGCCACCAACGAGGAATTTCCCGGCCCAATCCGCGTCGAAACCCGGGGAAATCAGCCCGGCCTCGCGAGGTCGGGATATTTTCCTCCTCTCCACGTCGTGATCTTCGCGAGCCGCCGCCGTTGTGAGACGCCTCTTCCTCTCCCTCTCGCGAGATGCCGCCGCCGTCGGCGGCCTCCTCCTCGGCGAGCCGTCGCCGCCTCCTCGCGAGCCGCCGCGCCTGTCCTTGTGTGACGCCGCGGCTGCCGGCCTCCTCCCCCTCTGGTGAGACTACACAGCCGGCTTTCTTCCTCCTCCGGCGAGACGCCATCACCTATCTCGTTACCTTGCTTTCTAACTTCATGTTTCAACTCTGTAGTACTAGATTTGTGCTTTTTTTCCAGCATGTCTAACTTACAAGTACACAGCTAATTTTAATTCTTTGTCATTGTTTGTAGTACCCAAGCAAGGAAACCAGTAGTGGAGATTGAACAATGGTTCGGAATGGATCATGCAGATCGATATGGGGAAAGGTGAATTAACATATATTTTTTTTTACAGACGAAGCTAGTAAAAAGGAGTAGACGACATGCGTGCATGACGTGGATGCTGAGCTCATTGGCCGTGATGGGCCACCGTAGAAAAACTGGCTTCTGACAATAGGTGTGACGGTGTAGAGATCCTTGGCATTGGAGAAAGCATCCAGATCTTCATCCGCCGGCCAGGGTCTACCCTGCTCATCGATGAGCTCAAGGTTGCTAATTAAGGGCATTCACAATGAAAGCCACATGATTTCACACTAACCATATTGCCCCATTAAAAAAGATGGTCATATATTGGATGAAGCTACTCCTGGGGTACAACTCATCCAGTGTAAGTATCCCTAACCTTTGACAACAAAATTTTTCTATTTCAGCCCCTTCACTTTGTATGCACATCCTCATCAGACTTGAATTTTACAAATAAGTACATAATTTTATAACAAGGACCCTAGAAACAATAAAGTAATACACTACAACTACCTTTGACCAAGTAGTACCGGATTTACAGGACGAGAGAGATGACTCGATGAGGACCAGTTGTTTCCCTTCTCTTTCCGGAGTTCGAGATGGGCCTGAGCGAGGACGAGGCGGCCGACGGCGGGATGAACGCAGATGGGAGGAGCTGCGGTGGCATCTTCCTCCCTCCCGGCTGTCGGCGCCATCTCCTCCCTCCCCACCGCCGCTCCTTCTCCCTCTCCCCCTCCCAGCGCTTGGATGGGAGTGGCTTTGGTGGCCTCTTCCTCCCTCCTGGCCGCTGTCGCTATCTCTTCCCTCCCCACTACCGTCGACTCCTTCCTCCTCTCTGCAGATCGCATCAGCCGCTGCCGCCGACTCCCTCCCCCCTCTCTACAGATCGAGCGAGCTCCGGCAACGCCACCTCTTCGACGAGCTCCGCCGCTGCTGCGGCGGCAGCTCGGCGGCGTTGCTTGCCGACGATGGACTAGACGACGACAAGCTCTCCCCTCAGGCGGTGGAATGATTCTCTTGCTTTTTCCGCTTCCAATTTCCTTAGCTTCTCTCTCAATTTCAGCTTCTCTCTCTTACTTTTTGGTGTGGTTCTGACGAAGCCGTGAGCGTCTTCATAGAGGCGCGTGAAAGCCCTGCAGAGATGTTGCAGAGTCCTTCCTGGCACGTTTAGTTCACTAATTAAGTCGGGGCATAATGCCACCTCACTGCCCTAATGGATGCTGCCATGTTGGTGTCAGCTGCCATGTATCCGCTCCCCATTGGAGTTAAAGCTGGAGTCAGTTGAAATGTTTTGTTAGTAGTAACTGCCTGGCCTCCAAACAAGATGTCGGTGGCCTTGTCAGCTAAACGTGTGAAGAACGAGTTGCGCATTTTTTTTTTTGGGTAAGGCTGTGTTTAGTTAAAAAAAATGGCCAAAAATTAATGTCACATCAATGTTTGGACACATATTTGAAGTATTAAACGTAGAATAATAACAAAACAAATTACATATTCTGACTGTACACAACGAGACAAATCTTTTAAGCCTAATTAATTCGTCATTAGCACATGTTGGTTACTGTAACACTTATCACTAATCATGGCATAATTAGGCTCAAAATATTCGTCTCGTGATTTACAGTCGGTTTGTGCAATTGTTTCTTTTCGTCCATATTTAGTACTTCATACATGTGTCTAAACATTTAATGTGGGAAAAGTTGGAAGTTTGAAATTTGAAGTAGGGAACTATGGGGTTGTTTGATTCTCCGGGACTTATTTTTAGTCCCTGTACATGATAACTGGTGTCGTTAGAACAATTATCTCCTGACTGTTATCCTGTATCACAAGTAAAATAAAGATTGATATGCAAGTTTTCATTTCTGTTTTTTTTTCTGAAGGTCATCTTTTCCACATATAGTTTAGGTGGTACGAACAATGCATTCATTTCCAGATCATAAGGTCATAATCTACTTGAGATAGCTAGTTAATTCTCCCCTACATCTTAACATATCCATGTGTCGTTATAATGCCTTTTTAAGTACTGGATAGAATAGCTAATGGTCCCCATTCCTAAGCTATGATCTTTACCATTTTCTGATCTACTCACCCTCCTATGTGTAGTACTTGTTTGACCCTGACAAATCAGAGGACAGCAAAGCAAAGCTCCTTGTCTGTGTATTGGTGTCATGCTTTGTTGTCAATCCTGTATTGTCTCATGGTCTTCAGTTTTTCACCATCCAGTTGATCATCAAGAGCATTAGCGATGATTCCCTGCTTTAAAGATAACACCAATTTCTTCTGCTGAGGAGAGCTCGAGAGAAAGGGGAGGGAAGTGAAGAGAATGGAGAGGGAAGCAGAGAAGGGAAAGGGAGGAGATGGCACTGTTCTTGATCGTACTGGTGGCGTCCGACGCCATCGTTGGTTCTCCACCCCCGATGGCATTACGCGCCGGCGCAGCTTCCCCCTCCCCCCCGCCGCAATCACTAGTATCGGGCTTCAAAAGCGGCGACGACAATGGCGGCAAGAAGGATGGGCTCTCGAAGGCTTCGCTCATCATCGGCCTCATCCTCGGCAAAGTCCTAATCCTCACCCTCGGCGTGAGTTACCTCTTACGCATCCTCGAAAAGGGGGAAAAAGCAACAAATGCAGCCCCACCAAGAATGAGGACGAGGAGAGCTCGCCGGCGGCGATGCAGTTGGCCAGGGGCGGAGGGGGCTCAAGCCCCCTCTAACCCTGTAGCAGTCATAGAAGCCCCCATTGAGTCCCCACTAAATTTTTTACCGAATGTTACTGTAAACGGGGACTAAATCTTTGTCTGGTGTACGAAGACCCTCCTAATATATTCTTCTAGATCCGCCACTGCAGACGGTGCATGCGCCGTCGGACAGGCCCCACATCACCGGCGGCATCCACCACAGCACCATCAACGTCTTCTATGGCAACGGCGGCGACGGCGGCTTCCACCAGACCGGTGGCAACGGGTACGGCAACCATGATAACGACGTCTCCAATGCGGCGGTAGCGGCGTGGGCTTACTTCACGGGGTAATTGCCGGTGGCCGATGACAAGGACAGCTACGATGACGACGATGACTTGTATAGTTAGCAAACTAATTATATAGAGTAACATGTTTTAGGGCTTGTTTGGATTCAGGAACTTTTTTTTAAGTTCTTATCACATTGGATGTTTGGACGTTAATTAGGAGTATTAAATATAGACTATTAATAAAACCCATTAATTTGCTCTAAAACATGAACTTTTTAATAAAAGTATTAAAATATAGACTATTAATAAAACACATTATCACGACAAGGACTTTTTTTAAAGTCCTAATTAACGTCCAAACATCCGATGTAACAAGAACTTAAAAAAAGTCCCTGAATCCAAACAAGTCCTAAAACATGTTACTCCGTATAATTAGTTTGCTAACTGTACAAGTCATCGTCGTAGCTGTCCTCGTCGTCGGCCGCCGGCAATTACCCCGTGAAGTAAGCCCACGTCGCCGTCGCCGCGTCGGAGACGTCGTTATCATGGTTGCCATACCCGTTGCCACCGGTTTGGTGGTAGCCGCCGTCGCCGTCGTTGCTGTAGAAGACGCTGATGGTGCTGTGGTGGATGCCGCCGGTGATGTGGTGCCCGGCCGGCGGCGCATGCATCGTCTGCAGTGGCGGATCTAGAAGAACATATTAGTAGGGTCTCAGTATACCAGATAAAGATTTAGGCCTCGTTTAAAGTAACATTTGGTAAAAAGTTTAGTGGGGATTCAATGAGGGCTCATATGACTGCTAGGGGAATAGAGGGGGCTTGAGCCCCCTCCGCCCCTATGCTAAATCTGCCCCTGACCGTCTGCATCGCCGCCGGTGAGCTCTCCTCGTCCTCATTCTTGCTGGGCTGCATTTGTTGCTTCTCCCCTTTTTGAGGATGTGCAAGAGGTAACTCACACCGAGGGTGAGGATTAGGACTTCCCCGAGGATGAGTGAAGGGGAGGAGGGCGGTGGGGAGCGGCGCCGGCGCCCAATGCCATCGCGGGTGGAGAACCAACGATGGCGGCGGACGCCACTAGCATGATCAAGAACAGCGCCATCTCCTCCCTCTCCCTTCTCTTTTCCGCTTTCCTACCCTTTCTCTCGTGCTCTCCTCAGCAGAAGAAATTAGGGTGTTATCTTTAAAGCAGGGAATCATCGCTAATGCTCTTGATCAACTGGATGGTGAAAAACTGAAGACCATGAGACAATACAGGATTGGCAACGAAGCATGACAACAATACACAGACAAGGAGCTTTGCTGTCCTCTGATTTGTCAGGGTCAAACAAGTACTACACATAGGAGGGAGAGGAGATCAGAAAATGGTAAAGATCATAGCTTAGGAATGGGGACCATTACCTATTCTATCCAGGTACTTAAAAAGGCATTATAACGACACAAGGATATGTTAAGATGCAGGGGAGAATTAACTAGCCATCTCAAGTAGATTATGACCTAATTAGTTCATGATTAACAAATGTGATGCTAGTAAACATTTGCTAATCGTGGATTAATTAGACTTAAAAAATTTATGTAATGAATTAGCCTTTATTTATGCAATTAGTTTTATTATCGGTCTATATTTAATACTCTTAATTAACGTCCAAACATTCGATATGACAAAAACTAAAAATAAATCCCTAGATCTAAACAAGCCCTAAATAGTACTACTCTAGTATCTAGGTAAGAATCATTGGATGTCATAAGCTCGTGATGGTTACTTGCTCGAGTTGACCAATATTAATTAATATATGCTCGAGTACTCTATTTGTGTCAGTCGACGCGCAGAGCCGTCAATGTCGATGGGAAAGTTGGGGGGGTCATCGGCAGCACCTTTTATTGCATTTTAGTCCTTTTAGAAAGTTTATTTCACAATTAGACTCCCTAAAAAACTAATTTAGGATATGAATCTTTCCATGGCGCCAACGACATTGGCGTCGTGGTCCAATGGCACGACGCCAATAAAGTTGGCTCCGTACCTTGACACCGTGGTAGCGAAAATTGGAAACGTTAAGTACCACGGCGCCAATGACGTTGGCACCAAGGACTTATTTGTAAAAAATATTTACAAATAGGTCCTTTAAGGATATATTAAAAAAATATTTTTATAAATAGGTCCTCGACGTCAACGTCATTGGCGCCATGGTACTTAACGTTTCCGGTTTTCGCGACCACGGTATTATAGGTACGGCGCCAACTTTATTGGCGCCGTGCCGTAGGACCACGACGCCAACGACGTTGGCGCCATAAAAAGGTTTATATCCGGAATTAGTTTTTTAAGGGGTGTAATTGTGAAATAAGTTTTGTAAAAGGAATAAAAGCTGTCGTCTGCAGGGTTAGCGCCTTTGTTTTTCTCCAACTGCATCCGGCGTTTTCTCGCTGCGAGCGGCGGGAGCGCGCCGTTGATTCGACCGCGGCGCTCAGCAGCGGGATGAAGTCGAGGAGCATGTGCGCAAGGACTCGCTGCGCCGTGCATTCGAAAAGGGTGAGTATTCTTTGGCCATCCTCGACCGATCAAGGCTGCAAAGTCTGCAGAAAGAAAGCACCGCACCACCGTCGTATCGGCGAACCCCGAAATCCGCCGCCGCCGACCGGAGCAACGATGCGCCGCCGCCTTGCGCCATCCCTCCGGCGAACTATCCTCACCTGTTCCTCGTCCTGCGTCCCTCCCTGCCCGCGGGGTTGGTAAACTCTTGGATCCTGGTCTCTCGCCTCCTCTCCGCGCCGCAATGGCGCCTCTGCTCCTAGCTCCTTCCATTTCCTGACCTGGTCGGCTCTGTCTCTTCTGGTGTTTTGAGATGATGAACTAGCATCTAGTATGTATTAACTCTTGTCTTAGTGGTTGATCCAAATTTAGTGCAATGGGCTTCATAGTAACCTGCTTGGGATTACTTTTCTACTTCATGAATCATTTGATTGGTACCATTGTCATTTAGGATTAGTTATCCACAGAGATAATTATGGAGCTGCGAATGGGTTGTTTTAAAATTGAATTGAATGGACCTCCGAGTTATCACCTCAAATATGATTGCTTATTGACGGCATTGTTTCTGGAACAAACAGGTGGGATTATGAAGGCCCATTCAAGCCGTTGCATGTGATGAATCCAACCCAATTGTCTTTTATCCGGTCCACTCTCTGCAGGCATTTGCGCCTGTGATAGTTTGGTTTTACCAGAAGACAAGATAAGTCACCTGTGAGTTAGTTCCCTGGTTGAGATTGCCGAATTAGACACTAAAGGGCAAGGGCATAGAGATTAACACTAAAGGGACTTGACAATCATGCTGTTGCTTGCGACATCTGTGACTTGACACTGTCTGTTTACAAGTTTACGAATGAATCTGTGGCTTCATCCTACTTGAAAGAAAAAGAAAAAGGCAAAGTGGAGAAAATTACTAAACGAGTGAGCAGGAAATATATTAAGCTACTCCCTCCGTTTTCAAATGTAAGGTATTTTGACTTTTTCTTATAACTTTTACCATTCGTCTTATTTAAAAAATTGATGTAAATATTAAAAATAATAAGTCATGATTAAAATACTTTTGATAATAAAGCAAATCAGAAATAAAATAAATAAAATTTTTTAATTTTTTTTGAATAAGACGAATGATCAAAGTTGCAAGCTAAAAGTCAAAATACTTTATGTTTGAGGACGGAGGTGGTAGCACACAAGAAGGAAAAAAGGACAAATGTCTTAACAGTAATTAACAGAGTGCCTCAAACACTTTGGAACTGTTACAGCAGCAACACAGCATGGTACAAAAGAGTAGGCTCGGATGTATATGTAGCAGTGACCACTCCAATAACAAAGCAAAATACAGCTTTCAGAATTAAAACAGCAGCAAGACAGTATAATATGAAACTGAGAAGTAACTTCAGAAATTTGTGGAACTGTATATATCAGGTATAACCACATCAATAAAGACACCTTTCAGAATTAAAAAGCAGCAAAAGAATGCACTGTCAAAGAAAGGAACCATTGTTATCATTTGGCATTTCATGCCAGTAAAGGTTAATGAGGAGAAGCTAGTGTGTTCTATATATGTATTAATATTAGTACCCCACACCTTAACACTAATCTCTGCTAACTTAATATTTTTACCAAAAATTTCAGTGATCCACTTCTGAGTTTTGACAAATTATCTGAAGATAGATCAATTGAAATATGTAGGAAGCAATCCCAGAGATCATACTAGAAATAATCACAAGGACATATCGAATTTGCTGTTACTGCAGTCTGAAACCCAAGACAAGAAACAGAAGATAACCAATATCACATCATCACTAAGTTCAGAAGTACACTAAAAACAGGATTGAAATTCAGTTTTTAGCTTAGTCAAATTGGCTTTAAAAGATGAATTGGACATGCCATTTCAGATATACTAAAGATATATAATGCAAATGGTAACACAAAAACAAAGTAAGCAGGCATAAGGCAATTGATAGTGGATATCATGCATTTCAGTTTCTCTGGTGATGATAGAATTGAAGAAAACGTAGAAAAGAAACTAAAGGTGAAATTTCAGTATATCTGTATACCGTCTATTAGCATTTCCAGTTTCTCTGATATTACAAGCTATAAAGGCCATAGCTCTGACTGGTAACTGACAACTGACACTAAAACTTGATGAAGAGCTCTGAGTGACACGGCCGGGTTGCATCATCATCAGACTCGCCGAACTTTATAACACCGTTGTCCAAAGCTCTTTGGATGTCTTGTCCTTCACTTCCCAGAGCATCCAATGGAATTGTATTGGGAGAGGGAGAAACAAGTTGCAGTGTTCTGATGAATCTAGCCTTCCTCAACAAAAAACTCACAAGCTGCATCTCAATTTGGCTTCCGGTGAACTTCATGATTCTAACCACCTGAAGGTTATCTAAGCGACCCTCTGGCATCTCTTCGCTCACCGACTGAAGGTGAATAGTGTTTTCTTGATCCCTGATTCTTGGGAGCTGCAAGCACAGACCGTAATTGTGTTTAGAAGTATCATGATTAAATGAGAACACAACATGCAGATTCATCAGATGCAGTGAAATGGGAAAACCACTTTTAAGCAATGCAAAATGCAGATTCCAGAAATGCTCATGAGGTGCGATCTATCAACCTGGAGAAAGAGTTTGGCCAGATTTGGGAAGTGGAAGGTCTTGAGGAACGCGTAGATGTCAGCAAGGTTCGAGGCCTTCATTTGAAACATGAGCAACTGCAACTCTGTCAAACGCTGAAAGCTAAACCAGGCTAACTTTCTCCCGTTCAATCTTCCGGGATCAGGCAAGCTAGACACAATCCGAACGATACCAAAACCATCCACGAGTCAGTCCACTAAACGGCATCAAATCCAAGCAAAACAACAACAGAATGTTACTAATCCAGCAGAGCAGAACAGAACAGAGTATTATTACCTCCAGGGAATTGCTGCAGATGGTGAGGTTGGAGAGGTTCGGAAGTGTATTCCTGGACCATTCACCGAACACCTGGGGAAGTATCGAGCCGCTGTAGCAGATGTAAAGGTTGGTGAAGGTGGCGCGCGCGCGCGGCAGGTAGAAGGACGAGATGAAGCGGCCGCTATAGAAGACGGAGTGGAGGCGTGGCACAGACGACACGTCCACCCTCTTGAGACTGTCGCACTCAACGATGGTGAGACTGATCAGATTGGTTGCGCCCGGCGGGATGTCGACGGCGTCGAGCCCAGTGCAGCGGCGAAGGTCCAGAATCCGGATTTTGGGGCAGCGCATCATCACTTTCCTGAAGACGTAGCCCGAGACAGAGACGGAGTCGAAGTAGATCTCCGCGAACTCGTCGAAGTTGCGGTTGTCCTTGAACGCCATGCTGGAGATGATGACGTTGGAGAGGTAGAGGCGCTCCAGCTCGCGGCTCAGGATCGGGAAGCGGAACCTGACTTTGTCCCTGGCAGTAATGTTGTGCACCTCGATGTGGAGGTTCCTGACTCCGCGGGTGGCGGCTCTCTCGATGATGTCGCTCATTTGGGAGCTCTTCATCATGGTGTGGACGACGACGGCGAGGCAATCAAGGCGGTCGGCGCGACCACCCACCTCCGTGACACCCAGGTCCGTGACGACGCCATCCACCGAAGGGGCGGCGCGGGGGCGGACCTCGTATCACTTGGTGTGATCCATCAAGCGCTGTCGAATACTCTTGCAGAGCACCCTCAGGGCGATGACTTGCCTGAGCGGGAGGTAGGAGATGATGAGCTGTAGCACGTCGTCGGGAATCTCTTTGCGTTCGCCGTACTCCACCCGCCGCCTCTTCACGGCGCTGCCGCTGGCGTCGGCGTCGGATTCGAGCGCCGTCTCCGCCGCGTGTTCCCCACCTCCACCCCCTTCCGCTTCCTCTCCGCCGCTGGATCCGACGACGGGTTGGAGCGCCATCTCCACCGAGCGTTCCTCGCTTCCTCCTTCCGCTTCCTCTCCGCAGGTGGATTCGTCGACGGGTTGGAGCGCCATCTCCGCCGCGCGTTCCCCGCTTCCCCCTTCCGCTCCCACTCCGGCGATGGCGCCGGCGACGGGTTGGAGCGCCGTCTCCGCCGCGGGTTCCTCACTTCCCCCTTCCTCGATCTCTCCACCGGCGGCGGCGGATTCGAGCGCCATCGCCGCCGCGCGTTCCCCAATTTCCCCTTCCACTCTCTCTCCCAATTTCGATTTCGCCTTCTCCGGCAAGCTAATTGCGTTTTGGACTTGGGGATTCCAATTCGAAGCAGAGCAACCGCTGCACTAGACCGTTATATATGCCAGCTGGCACCCGCTGGCCTCTCTCTGCGGGCCGCTTCTGGTTCATCTCAACTGGGCCCATATAGGCCCATTTAAGCGAGCCCAATTTAGCCCATAAAGCCCTAGTACCCGAGCTGCCAGAGGCCGTTTCGTGCAATTTCATCCCCTCCACGACGGCAAAACAACTACAGCGTACAAGTCTACGAGGACATATGTCACGTGAGAAATCGAATGCTAGGCAAAATCATTCTCTGTTAGCAACAAATATGAAATGAATAACTTTTAAACTTCGGTGAAAAAGCTAGGCAAATTTTCCTTTTGAAGGAAACAAATTGTATTTCAATATACCTATGGTTATCTGACACACGTCAAAATTCCCGTGGTTTTCGTACAACTAGGACCATTAAACCTGAGGTTTTGTAAAATTTACTTGTAAATAAATATAAAGTAGTAGTACCTATTTCAAAACAACGTCTTCAATATATATTAAGGATTACATACCAAAATCACTACTCCTAATTACCGGCGCCGTTTCACATATATATCGACACAAGCCACGACAATCTTTGCGTTGGCTTAGATTATACTCCATCCTTTCCTAAATATTTGACACCGTTAATTTTTTGACATACGTTTGACCGCTCATCTTATTCAAATTTTTTTGTGAAATATGTAAAGTTATATATGTGCTTAAAAGTATATTTAACGATAAATTAAATAATAAAAAAATTAATAATTATGTAAGTTTTTTAAATAAGACGAACGGTCAAACGTGAATAAAAAATCTAACTCCGTCGGCATGCTTCTCAGCTGCGTCTTGCTTCTTTCGCATGCAGGCAATGGAAGCCTGGTCTTCTCGACGAATCAAGCGGTATTTTATTTTATTTTTTTTATCGGAACCAAGCGGTAGTGTGTTCGTTGCTGATTGCTTTGGTTTTCATCAAGCGTATAACGTACTCAAATGCCTACAAGGATAGCAGTGCAGCAGTATGATAGAAATCATATAGTTTTTTGGGATTGGTTCATCAGGACAATTGTGGACAACCACTGCAATGCAGCAAGTTGAACATGCCGCCGCAATCGAACTATAATGATACTGATGATGAAAGTGTGGCCTCTTAGGCTCTTACGTGGGTTCTTTTAAAACAAGTTAACACTCTACGTAATAAAAGTATGGTAATAGTTAGTTTTTCTATAGAATTCGACATAAAGTTTAATAAATCTCTCTTCAGGTTTTCAAAAAAAAATCTCTTGTGCCGTACATACTTTTTTCACTTATTAGAGTAAATTTCACATTGGACCATCTATTTTTACCTAACTTTCACATTGGACAAGGGCCAAACCAACCTTTTCACTTAACACCACATATCTTATCACTTTTGGCACTTTGGACGAGAGTTGTGCACGTGAAAAGAATACGTGAGAGAAGCTAATCCAAAACATATGTTTCTGTGTTTCATAGTATCAAGATAAATAATCTAGAGAATCCCATCAAATGTTTTTAGCAAATAAAAAAATTATTTAACATATCACATAAAACAATGACATAAACATGTCTAGAAAGGGCACAAATTAATCTACACCAAGAGACAAATAAATAAAAATGAAATAGAAATAAAACTAATTGATTATATACCACTCACTACCAAAAAAAAGAGAAGAAACTATATAGCATGTTTGTCTTTTTATATGCATCACTGTATATGTATGAATATATTATCTTGATATGCTTACTCCTAGTCCAAACCGCAAACTAATATAAAGATATATAGTGTTAAGTGAAAATATTGGTTGGGACCTAGTCTATTATGAAGCTTTGTTGTTCTGCAGAAAGCAGGTTATAGAACAAATCCAAATAAAGATGGCTACTATGGATTTAGAGCAACGATGGATGTTTACGAATTATCACTAAGCCCTGGCCAGTTGGGAAGTTATGGCTTAGTTTGGCTCGAAACTTATCAAGACGATAGTGATCAGTCCGTTTTGGACGGCATTCAGCGGGGTTGGAATGTGCGTCACTGATTTGCGCTCCTTGTTTTTCTTTTATCTTAACGACCAAAACATAATTTCTATTTGATCGTTCGAATAATAGGTCGCTCCAGGCGTTAAACACCCTGTTTTTAACCTCGCTTGCATGGTGGGTGATTTATATTTTTACTTTAGTCTACTCATGCTGTCATGCACATCTACTTGTATATTTACTAGTCTCGTACTGCTACTAAAAGTTGTGATAGCTTGTTTGTTCGAGAAAAAGGGATCGGGCTCAAACTCTTTAACAGGTCCATACAAGAATAGCCTGAGAAAGGAGCATCCGCACACCCCGGCGACGCTATCCCTGAAGTATCCCAAGTTCCCAACCAAATGGACACAAGCAATACATCAAATTGAAAGTACTCAAGGTTGCCTTAATTTTCAGATTTCCCCAAAATCTCACATTTCAATCAAGAAATGATACATGAGAATCAAGCAAAATTTTTATCTTGTCAATATTTTCTCTTTAATTTGGTTAATGATTTACTTATAGGACAATACTTCAGGGGATTGGCTATTGCACTATGGGTTTAACCGGGACCCTCAACTGATCGGTCGCATCCCCAAATCATTCTTCACAACTCTAGTAGGTGACAAGGCCGCTGACATATGGTTTGCAGGTATGGCAGAAATCAACGTAACGCTTCAACCAACTCCAGCTTTGGCTCCGATGGGCAGCGGATACATGGCAAGTGGCAATGCCAACATGGAAGCATCCATGAGCAACATTGAGCTCATCGATGAGCGAGGATGAGTCTTGCCGGCGGAGGAATATTTGCAAGATTTCTCCAACAAAAGGGACGTCTACACCGTTACACCTATTGCTGGCAGCCAGTTCTTCTATGGTGGCCCCTTGCGGTCAACGAGCTTGGCAACCACGTCGTGCGATTATGCCATTTACTCCTTTTTATTAGTATTGTTTTCTTGCATGTTTCTTTAATAATGTCACATTTTTCTGGCTTAGGCCACGGACAATTAATTAGGATAGATACCTAGCTTACATCGTAGGTATACGTTATTGTTATTGATACAATGAAGCTAGAGAGGGTTTTATTCGTTTGTGAATCTTTTTTATCGTCTTCTTTCGAAATAGAAGCGCTTCAAGATTCAAAATTTGTTTAATAATGTTATAAGTATTTCTAGCACGGTTCAAAACACTACTTGTCCTGTAAAAAACCTATAGAGGGCAAGTACGAAGAAAACAGCTATGGATGTGTTTTCCCATAGAGCCTGGTTTTTTATATTTTAGGCCCCGTTCGAATGTGCCAGGTGAGATGGGCTAATTTGCTGACAGCCAAAAAGCTGAATCAAACATCTGCACTGATGGGCTGAAATTGGACGGGAAAGCACTGTTGTCAATTGACGGAGGCGCAGGCCCATTAGGTTTTCGCTACGACGTCGTCTTTCCTCACGCACAACCAACATCACTATCACATCCTCCCAGAAACAGCGCCGCCACCACCCTGTGCTGCCGCTCTGCCTTACACCTCCGCTGTTGCGCCGGCACTGTTGCGTGTTGTCGTCGCCCGCATTTGTCGTTGGTGGCGTGCTGCTGGCGACGTCCTGGGCGACATCGACGGCTCGAGCACGGACGTACTGGTGTGCATCGGGGGCATAGAAAGGGAGAAAGAGGATCGAATTTCTCTGCATCGACGAGCCATCGAAGGAAGAGAAAGGCTGCCACTGTTGAGCTCCAGTGCTCGCCGTCGCTTCAATCGTCCGGGGCAGCAGCCTTTCCCGCGTGCCGTTGGCTGGTTGCTCCACTCCCGTGCGGCACAGTCGACGGCACTACGCGTGAGCGATTCAAATCGGAGCGTCGGTGCCTATATAGCAGCACTCCGCCGGCACAGCCATGGAAACCAGAGGCACCAAGTGGAAGCGAGCCATCGCCGAGATTGCCTCCCCCATCGCTCCACCGCGTCGGCCGTCACTTCCTGGCTCTGCCCAAAGGGAGAAGGTGGTGGGCGATTTTTTGCAGATTTTGCAATATAGAATTGTAGAAGACATTTTACCTAAATTAAGGTTCAGTTTAGGCTGGTAGTATAATTGAATTGTAGAAGACTATGTAGTAAACTATAAACTTTAGGCTGGTTTGCAACTTATAATTGTAGAATAGATTTCTAGTATACTTATAAACCATATCCTTGTTACAACTGTACCATATATCTGCCCATGTTAGCTAAATTAAGGTTCAGTTTGGGGGAATTAATAATTTTATATGATATGATTTATTCTATTTTAATAAGTTATAATTAAGGTTCAGACCTGATTCCTTTTCTTTCTTGCTTAACCATGATAGGCAACCTAAATTGCAAGTATGACTCTGTTTTGTCACTTCTAATAAGTGCTTCTATATTGCTGTTTCAAATAAGTACTTGCTGTACTCTTGCTATATACTTGTAGTTGTACTCCTATAAACATGTTTCCAGCTTATATATTGAACTGAATATACTGAAAAAGTTATAGAAGTTTCGGCTATTCTGAATATACTCAACTGAATTGCTATAGACTGAGATGAATATATCTGCATATCTGAACTTAACTGTTAACTAAATATCTGAACTTATCTGAATATTTGAACTACTATATCTCGCTTTATCCTTGCTGTTTTTCTGAACTGCTATATATGAACTTTATCTTTCCTGTTTTTCTAAACTGCTATATATCAGTTCTGAACTGAACTGAAATTGAAGTTGTCAATGTTGCTATATATCAGTACAAAACTCATGTTGCTATTTATCAGTACATTGCTCTATAAACTGAACTGAAATTTTTCTATACTTGCTGGTAACTACTGTTTTTCATGTTGCTGTTCCAGATGAGGAAAGGAGTGCGAGCATTTAGGAACAGACCCCTGCTGTACATCCCTGAGCACTATCAGGTGTTCCGGGGCCGCACCGTGGTTGGGAACCACTCCGTGGTCCCTGGAGCAGTTGCCGCACCTGAGCAGCCACGTCAGCAGCCGCAACAGGCACAACAAATTAATGTTGACCAGCTAGCTGACATTAATTTCAGGGCAGCGACGCCACCTCCTACGGATGCACCGGCTCGTAGAGGCAAGGGCAAGAGGCAATCAACCCCAGGTGAAGGGTCATCTGGAGGCTCTAAGAAGTCGAAGAGCTAGGGAGAAGCGTTTGACCGTTTTGTTGATCTCCAAGTGAAGTCCAATGAGAGCCGTGCTCAAAGGGAGAAGCAGAAGCAAGCAAGGAGTGCGAAATCATGCTTGGAACTGGTCATTGCCGATGGATACCCAAAGGGCAGCCAAGTCTGGTACACAACACTTCACTTGTTTAAGGACTCATTTTGGTGTGAGTTCTTCCTGGAGGACTGCCCCACCCCGGAGGAACGTCTCCGGTTCATTCAGCTGAACAGCCAAGTTGCTGCTAATGCCGCACCACCTCCAACATGCTCAGGAGGTCCTTCTGGATTTGGTGGTTGGTTTGGGGGTCCGGGTGGTGGTTCTGGTGGAGGATTTGGACCTGGAGGTGGTTTTGGTGGTGGTTACGGTCCTAGAGATGCTGATGGTGGCACAATGATTTGAGATTGGTGCTGGACATGCTGAGAACATGTGTTAATGGTGCCTTTGTTGATGATAATGCCGTAGTAATGTCGTAGTTTGTGTTAGTACTGTCCTTTAATGACTATGCGTGTGCTCTATCGAACAATAAGCTTGTTGTTTGTGTGTTGTTGTTTGGTAACATTTGTTTTACCTATTTGTATAATTGGCACCATAATTTATCTAGTTAAATTCGGTTATGTAATTCCATTTATTTTTTTAGTCCTCTTATATTGCAAAATGTTCAGATTTGTTAAATATACATTGTTGTTGAAATGCATATTATTGATTTCATTGTATTGACATGAGAATAACTTACTGTCAGCACACTTGACATGAATTTTTTTTATCCAGATTATTGGGAATGAGCACTTCATCGGACAACACTGATGGCACGGGTGTGAATCACAGCAGTGAGGAGGATGATATTTTGATCAGCTGGCTGGCACAGAGTCTTGAAGAGAATTTGAGAGCTCCTCGCCGGATCCCGCAGCAAACTAGGATGCAATGGATGATGGAAACTATGCAGAACCCTGCGCAGTGTCGTAGCATGTTTCGGTTGACGAGTCCCCAGATCCATGCTTTGCTTGGCCTCCTCACAAGTCGTTACCACCTTCAAGGTACTTATGAGGTATGCACTACGGAAGCCCTTGGGATATTCTTATATACTATGGTAGGGCCCCAACCAAATCGGGCAACCAATAATAGAATGGTGCGTTTTGGCTCAACTATTTCCATATATTTCCATCGAGTCCTGAATGCGGTTTATGAAATGGCTGTCGATATTGTTAAGCCAATTGATCCTAACTTCAATGAAGTGCATCGACGCCTCATCGACGATGTGAGATACGTACCATTTCAGGGTTCTGTTGGTACAGTGGATGGAACTCATATTCCTGTTGTGGTGTCCACTGAAAGGTCTATTGAACATAGGAATCGCCACAGTGAAACATCGAAGAATGTTCTTGTGGTTGTTGGTTGGGATGATAGGATCATGTTTGCTGATGCGGGTCGGCCTGGATCAGGTCATGATCAAAGAGTTCTGACAGCAGCAGTACGGGGTTTTCCATATACTTTTCCGAGGCCTCCAATGGGTACGTTATTTCTCCTAGCATGTACAAACTAATTTCATTTTTATGAACACATTGTGTAGAGGTTTTATGAGATTTGAGTTTTTTTAAATTTTGTTTTGCAGGCAAATACTTCCTAGCTGACTCGGGGTATGCAATGAAGTATGGATTTCTACCTCCATATGCACGCCATCGCTACCACATGGATGAATTCGAGGGGATGCCGCTCCACCTATTGGAAAGGAAGAACAATTCAACTTCCTCCACTCTTCTCTACGCAATACAATTGAAAGGGCATTTGGGGTTATTAAGGGTCGGTGGAAAATTCTAAGGGGAATACCTTATTTCCCCGATGATGATACTCAGCCCAAAATTATTCTCGCTGCATCTGCTCTATACAACTTTACGTTGGACATTGATCGACAACCACATTTTATTACTCAGAACCCATTGTATAATGGTTATCCCATCCAAGCAGTCCACTCTCCACTCCGTGGGATGTTTGACGCATCTAACAGTGCGAATGCCATGATGACATATCGTGAAGTTGTTGCACAGATGGTGCTCAACGGTTAGCCGTAACCGTTGTATTTTTCTTCAATAAAATGTGGACTTGTATGTGTACCACCGTTATAACGGTGTCCCCTATGTATTACTGTGTTGTTCTAATTGTTATTTGTATCTGTTTATCCGAGTATAATTTATATTAATGAGTTCAATTATGTATTTTTCAATTTCAATGTGCTATTCCCGTGTATTTTTTCTAAATATTTACCAACAAACGGTTGCCGACGGGAGCCAAAACAGGTGCTGCCTAGCCCAAAAGGCAATTATTGCTCCTGCTGACTTCCCCAAACGGATGCAGACGGGAGGTATGTTCGTATGTGCCCACGGGGCCAACGGCAGCCAACGCCTGAGGATTTTTAGCATACAGTACCAGTCGCTGAATATCGTGGGCCCGGCAGCTGAATTAGCCACAAATCATCACTAACGAACGAGGCCTTAATCTCGGTTTATCTTCACTGATGTAAGGTATCACCTAGGCATCATGATCTGCTGCCTTTTGCCGAGAATTGTAACCGAAACTTTTTCTTCCAACTGCTTAATGTATTTGGTCAACCAAATCTTTTGGCCGACCTGGCAAAGATATGTTTTTCTTATAGAGGAACTTTAAATTTCTTATAGAGTTCACTTTGTGGAATATAGCCATCTTAATTTTTCCTATATCGATTTGATTTATTTTTTTGGCCCAACACATGCAGGCCTAATATCTTTTTGTACATGGTTAGGTTATCGCAAAGTAGATTCATAATTTCTTTTCAAAATGAAGCCCACCCAAACAGAACAGGCCGAATGTAAGCCTAGTTGGGCTTTTGTTTAGTTTGGAAGTTTTTAAAACCTAAAAAATATTGAAGGCCCACAAATTCAGGAAAAAAAACAAAAGCCCAAACTGGGCATGTTATTCTGTAACGGGCCTACTACAAACATTTATTGCAAATCATATGCATCTGAAATTAACAACTTTAAAATTTGATTACGAGGATTGTGCGGCGTGTGGGTGGGAAACTCTCTGTAGCTCTCTCAGGTGCATACGCACACATATATTTCATGTCATCTAAATAGGTATGAAAAAATTTAAGAAGATAGATTAGTATGAAATATATCATTCCATAAAAATGCAAGACTAAATTTGACATTTACAAATTGTAACAAAAACAACAAATTGAACTGGTACTTTTATACATATAATTATAGTCATAGTAATTGTTATTTTTGTTTTGACTTGTGTAGATCAAATTTAATCTTGTATGTTTGTAGAATGATATATTTCATATTAATCAATCTTCTCAAATTTTTTAAATTTTTTTTAACTATTAGATGGCATATAACACATGGGTGTACATGCAGCCGATGCTTAAAATCTGCATCCCGTGTGCGTGCCATTGCTTCGAAATTTGCACGCCCCGTACCGGCCCGGCTGACACGGGGGACACGCTCCAGCGCCAACGCTGTGTCCAAATACGGCCATTTTGACACGGTCCACCAACGAGCAACGTGAAATCAGCGACAGCCATCCGCAACCATCAACGGAAACGCAACCAGACACATGAAACCTCCTCGATTTTAGCGAGCTGTCCGCATTTTGCCTAATTATACCTTCTTCCTTCCTCCCTCCTCCTCTGGAACGCCTTTGCTTCCCACACACTATACCCCACCGATCGATCGGCGCGATTCCTCTTCCTTCATCGATCGATTGAGCGAGAGACAAACGGCGGCGTCAATGCCGCTTCGGCGGCGGTGGATGGTGAATTTCCTGTGCCTCGTCGTTCTTCTCGCCGTCGTCGCCGGCGTGACGGCGCAGGACTACAACAATGGCGGCGAGGATGAGGAGGAGGAGAAGCCGTCGTTCAAGGCGCAGGAGGCGTGCAACGGCGCGTTCCTGACGTACACGTTCACGGAGCGAGCAAAGGAGTATCCACGGACGAAGAACGCGACGGCGCAGGCGTACGCGTTCAAGGCGACGGCGACGGTGCTCAACACCATGACCGATGACCTCAAGGCGTGGCAGATGTTCGTCGGCTTCCAACACAAGGAGATCCTCGTCTCCGTCGGCGGCGCCGTCCTCCTCGACGGCACCGATCTCCCGGCCAACGCCTCCACCGGTGTAACCTTCGCCGGATACCCAATGGCCGACCTCCTCAACTCCATCGAAACCGCCGGCGATTTAACCCAAATCCAGGCACAAATCGACATCACTGGTACACAATTCGGTGTCAAGCCACCGGGAACACCAATGCCGAAAACCATCAAGCTATCAAATCCTGGATTCCGTTGCCCAACACCAACACGCAAGGAGAGCGTGATGTACGTTTGCTGCGTCAAGGACCCAAAGTTCAAGGGCAAGAAGGCGAACGCGACGCGATACCTGCCACGTCAGAAGGCCGACCTGACCATCGCATACGACGTCCTCCAAGCATTCGGCAACAACTACATGGCTCAGGTGACCATCGACAACTGGAGCCCAATCAGCCGGCTCGACAGCTGGAACCTGACGTGGGAGTGGAAACGCGGCGAGTTCATCTACAACATGCGTGGCGCGTACACGCTCAACAAGGAAGGACCAGCCTGCGTGTACAGCCCAGCAGCAGGTTACTACAAGGACTTCGATTTCACCCCGGTTTACAGCTGCGAGAAGCGGCCGATCGTCGTCGATCTCCCACCGGAGCGTGAGAAGGACAACGCCATCGGAAACATCCCATTCTGCTGCAAAAACGGCACTCTTCTTCCACCAACCATGGACGAATCCATGTCACGCGCCGTGTTCCAGATGCAGGTGTACAAGCTTCCGCCTGATCTGAACCGGACGGCGCTTTACCCGCCTCAGAACTGGCGGATCACGGGGAAGCTGAACCCGCACTACGCGTGCGGGCAGCCGATGCGTGTGAGCCCCATGGTTTTCCCCGACGCCACGGGCCTCATGTCGTCCACCCCGGCCGTCGCGTCGTGGCAGGTGGCGTGCAACATCACACGCCCGAAAAAACGTGCAGCCAAGTGCTGCGTCTCGTTCTCCGCCTACTACAACGACTCCGTCGTGCCGTGCAACACCTGCGCGTGTGGATGTGGAAACGACACGGCGACGTGTGACCCCGACGCACGCGCCATGCTGCTGCCGCCCGAGGCGCTGCTCGTGCCGTTCGACAACCGCACGGCGAAGGCGCGTGCCTGGGCGAAGATTAAACACCGGCGTGTGACCAACCCGATGCCGTGTGCAGATAACTGTGGGCTCAGCATCAACTGGCACATCATGAACAATTACAAATCCGGGTGGGCTGCGCGGATTACAATCTTTAATTGGCAGGATTACACGTTCAAGGATTGGTTCGCCGCCGTCACAATGGGAGATCATTACAGTGGCTACGAGAATGTGTACTCGTTCAATGGGACAAGGATGGGGGCGCCGTTCAACAACACGATATTTATGCAGGGATTGCCGGGGCTCACGTATCTCGAGCCGATCACTGACGGGAGGACGCCGGCCGATCCGAGGGTGCCAGGGAAGCAGCAGTCGGTGATCTCGTTCAAGAGGAAGGACGCGCCGAACATCAACATTGCTAAAGGGGAAGGGTTCCCCAAGAGGCTCTACTTCGACGGCGAGGAGTGCGCGCTGCCGGAGACGATACCGAAGGCGTCGAGCGCGCGCCGGCGAGCTGCGGCGCCGGCAAGCCTTGGGCAGATTGTTGTGGCAGTAGTGCTTGTGATGGTTGTGGACTCCTTGTGCTTATGATGAGTGAGAATTTCAGGGGATTTTATATATATAGCCATTGTTTTAGAATTTTAGGGTGGTACATTGCTGAACATTTTCAATTCGTTTCTGGAAATTTCGTACGAATTTCAGATGTTACAGGGTTATCCCTTGATGCAGGAACTGCAATTCTGTACATGTATAGTCACGCAAGCAAGCATAGAAGTGCACAGGGTCGATATTCAATCAAACTAGTGAAAAGTGAAAAGTGAGAACACGCTGGAGAATATACGCAAGCAATAGCAATGCTTCACACGCGCGTAACCCGCTTGCTATATAGAAGTATCTTCTGTTCAGCACTCCACATTGAAATGTTTTTCAGTAAGATTTACCTTGAAGTACAAGCTCTGGAGCTGGAGACCATATACTTCTATTCCGTGTACTGTCGTGTTTTTTTTTCTTCTTTGCTCCTTGATTTCATGAGCAATTAATTAGACTAATTGTGGATTAAATATTTAAAGAGTTAAATTTAAAATATAGGGTCTCTTTGATTCGCAAGATATGAAAAACGTAGGAATATGAAAAACACAGGATTTGAAAAGATATGATTCTCAAATTCTATATAAAACAAAAACACAGTAATACTTAAAAAGGTCCCTTTGATAGAATGGTAGAAAAACTAAAGGAAGGCTCAGGAAGATTTCAAGAGGTCCGACCTCATTTTTTTTTCCTTTGGAAACAACCCATAGGAATGCACTCCTATGGAATTCTTACTTGTTTTTCCTATAGAAATAAAAAATCCTTTGGGACTCATTCCTCCGAAATTTCTTTAGCATTCATTTAAATCAAGAGTGAAATTCATTTTGGACCATTATTTACCTATGTTGCACATTGGACCAGGGCCAAGTCTATCTTTTCACTTTACATCACCTGTCTTTACCACCATGCTTTGCAAGTTGGACCCTTGACTCACCGCCCTCTCCTTACCAGCAGCGACGACCTCCTTCGACAACGCCTCAGCCTGTCTCTTCCCGCTTGCCGCTCCGTGTCGACCCCTTTCTGTCCACCGCGCCATGCCATGAGGTCAGCACCCAGAGACTAGTCTGGTGGACGCCAATGCCATATCAATTGTCTCCGGAGGGCAGAAAATATTTGAACCGCCGAGGTTGCTGTAGTCCTTCGTGGAGGCGGTTTCCAAGCTATGAGTCCAGCCGTCATTCGATCTTAGGATACACCGTGGAGAAAAAAAAATAAAAGCGATATTACAATTCTGAATTTCAGGTGTGATTCGGAGTTTTGCGGAGATTATATTCTTCGATGTAGCTTATGAGTAATACTATGTACTCCCTCCGTTTTTCTATATTTGACACCGTTGACTTTTAAACTCAACTTTAACCATTCGTCTTATTTTAAAAATTTAATCAAATATATAAAAATAAAAGTCATCTTACAAATTTCTTTAATAATGAAACAACTCGTATCAAAATAAATGACATTTGCATAATTTTTTTAATAAAACGAATGGTCAAAGTTTTGCTTAAAAGTTAATGGTGTAAAATATAAAAAAAACAGAGGGAGTATTTCCTATGGCCCCAACACCAACGTGCTCTATTTCGTCGATAAGTCGATAACCACCGGATGATGAAGATGGCTGAAGATTGGGGGTGGGGGCCATAGATGGAGGCGCTGTCGAGCCTCAAGGGTGCCCTCCCGTCGGTCGCTGCTCTTCACCATGCGCCGACACGCGCACCTCGAGTCCTCGACTCGTCGTTGGAGCATGATCGAACGGTAAGTTAGGTAACCTGTGGATGGTGGCCCAAATCTGATTCATTTTGCAACGTATGGTAAAGAAAGATGCTGCAACATATGCTAATAATAAAATAAATTACTGTACACAACGAGTCTTTTAAGCCCTAATTACGTCATGATTAGTCATAAGTGATACAGGAACCAATATGTGCTAATGACGGATTAATTAGGCTAAAAAAATTCGTCTTGCGATGTACAGTCCGAATATGTAATTTATTTTATTATTAGTCTACGTTTAATACGTTAAATGTGTGTCCAAATATTAATGTGATATTTCTGGCCAAATTTTTTTTATCTAAACACAGCCTTAGCCTTAGGCTGCATTTGGTTGCAAAATTTGGAACCTCAAAAACACCACATCAATATTACATCAATCTTTGAATACATATTTAAAGTATTAAATATAGATTAATAACAAAACAAATTACATATTCAGACTGTACACAGCGAGACGAATCTTTCGATCCTAATTAATTCGTCATTAGCATATGTTGGTTACTATAGTAATTATGGCTAATCATGACATAATTAGGCTCAAAAGGTTAGTCTCGCAGTGTACAATCCGAATATGTAATTTGTTTTGTTATTAGTGTACGTTTAATACTTCAAATGTATGTTTAAATATTGATATGACATTTTTGGCCAAATTTTTTACATGAACTAAACACAGCCTTAGGCCTAGTTTAGTTCTCAAAATTTTTCTCTCAAAAACATCACATCAAATCTTTGTACTTATGCATGGAAGCAAGATGGCCGGATCCACTGAGGTCACCGCCTCCGATGCCGCCGAGGCCGAGATGGAGCAATCCTCGAGCCTCCTCGGCCAAAGCGAGCTCCTCCGGTACCGCGCCATCCGCCTCCGGCGCGCGGAGTGGAGCAGGCTGAGGGAGGCGGCGAATGCGGAGAGGGATCGCGACGCCAGGCTTGCGATGGTGCTCATCCTGACGCTGCTACTCGCGCTGGCGACGCCGGCCGTCCTGATCTGGTGCGCCCTCCGGCGCGGCGGCGATGCCGATGCCCTCCTGGTCACCATCATGTGGAGGCTCTCGCTGCTGCTCTCGGCCTACTTCTTCCTCTGCGCCATCGTCCTCTCCGTCACCAGGGGCGTCTGCGCCGCCGTCCTCGACTTCTCCTACGGCCTCTTGCTCGCCTACTTCGCCGACCACGTCTTGGGCCCTCGCATCGGGATGGTCGTCGTCTACGTCAGCTCCTTATTCGCGGCGGGGATGGCCGGGTACGCCCTCGCCGAGCGCCGCCGGAGCGACGGCGACGACCGCTCCGCCGACAACGTCCCCGCCTTCGCCACCGAGGAGGAGGAGGAGTATGCGCGCTCCCTGCTTATCTCGTCGGCGCTCATACTCTCCCTGGTCCTGCTTGCCCCCGCCGCCTACTTCACCTACACCTTCGTCTGGCCGTACGCCTCCGGCGCCGCCGCCGGCCGCAGCGTGGAGAGCATGATGCGAGATATCTCCTTCGCCATGTTGACCTATCTCTTCTTCTCCACGACTTTCGTCACGCATCATCTCCTTCGTGGAGCTCTGCTCGGGGAAGGGAATTTTTATATCTTTCTCATCACCTTCGCGATCATTTTGTTTCTCCCCCTGCCTGTCTCTTCCGTCTTTGGAGATATTGCAGGGATAATTGTTCTTTGGCTTGGTGTGATTTCCCTCGCCGTGTTCTTTGGCTACTCTCTTGGCGTTTACTCTTCCTACAAGCAAAGGGTAGATCATGAGGTACTACTGCTGCTTACTGCAACTAATTATGACAGACATCACCTATCGATCCTTAGCTTAGCTACCTAGGCCATGTTCAACGCGCCGAGCTGGAGCGTGGTTCTGGCCCTCCAGCTCGGACGCGTGCCGACGTGGCCGCTGGGACCATGGCTCTGCAGAGCCCCTCGGGGCTCCTGCAGGCCCCCGTGGTTTCGGCGGAGCCACCGCCCAAGACCTCGCAATGAATAGGTCGTGGTTTGAGATGGCTACGCACTACTGGTCCTCTCCCCCAATCTCAGAATAACAAACCATTGGTGTACCAGGGAGGTCGCCGCCGCCGCTGTCTAGCTCCGCGCCACCGCCAGATCCGCGCTCGTCATCGTCGCCTTGCTCTGCGCCGCCGTTGTCGCCAGATCCACGGCCGCCGTCGTCATCCGGATCCACCACCACAAGATCCGCCACCGGCGACCTCCACGCCGACGGCAAGCGGAGGGGAGAAGTGGCGGCGGAGTGAGAGCAGAGCGCCGCCGGGGAGGTGGAGGAGGCGGGGAGAGGCGGAGGCGGCGAGGTGGCGGGGAGCCCCGGCGCCGGCAGAGGGGCGGGAGAGGAGACGCCGCCTCCGCCGCCAGCGCCGGGCGAGCGAGGAAGAAGATGGGGAGACGGGGAATCGTGAGAATGGAGAGAGACGGAGAGGAGGGGAAAAGGTCCTATTTTTATATTAAAATTGGGATATAAGGGGTGAAGTGCAAAAGAACGGACTCATCTGTATATTGTATATTTTAGGAATATATTTTAGGAAAAGAAGGACCAAAGTAGATAATAACAAGGGCTGAATTGTAAAACTGAAAAGCTGACTTAAGCCCCTTGCATTGTAGAAGAGGGGGGGTGTGGTCTTGGCCTACTCAGCAGCTGAAACCCTTCAGACACCCTTCAGACAGTAGCTCTGGTTGTGTATATAGCCTTATTATTACTTGAACTGTATATGATATCGCTCTTACAGTTTTTCAGTTTTTTTCTTAATTTCCACGCAGCCACAGCCGCAGTTGTCGGTGCCACCGTCTCCTGTGAAGCCAACTATCGACGATAAGCGCTCTTCGTTCTCACTCATGTCGTCCCCCTCGATACTGTCGGCACCTTCATTTACACATGTTTCACCGGTGAAACCAAGTGTACTACAGGAGGCGGCGGCGGCATAGGATAGCCACCAATTAGATCGTTACCTTTATGTGATGGCATTATTAATCGCTGCCTTTATGTGATATTATGCTTATTGTGTGTATGACTTGCGTCTGATGTTATGTTACTAGTATAAGATTTCGAAATGCCGCGTTAATATATCTTGTTACATTGATTTAAACTTTACCTTGTGGATGGAGGCATGATCAAAACAAACTGTAAATGCCTGCTCCAGAACAAGATGAACTAAAATGTAGAACGCCGCCCTTCCAGCATCTTCCATTTTCTCCTATGCATATGACATATGGAATGGAGTAACTAGTAAAGATAAGGGATGCACATGTAACTATTAATTAAATAATCATGTAACTAACACTGATCTATAGTCTAAAAAGAATGTCACGATGATATTGGTGAGCTAATGTTAGAGTATCAATCCCACAACTTCTGCCCTCCACACCAATATACGGGGATCCCATAATATTAATTTTTTTTGAGAAAAGGGATCCCATAAATAGGTGCACATCTTTTTACATTACTTAGATGCTGAAATAGATGAGCGCTTTAGAAAGGAAAAAAAAATTAATGCCTGAAAACAAAGCTCAAATCTAAAGTTGAAAAGGTGCAAAAATTCCAGCTCTAAGCTGCTGACCATAACTATTGACAAAATGACGTGCGAGGCCAGTTTATTTTAGGGTGTTTAGTTCAGGGGTTGGGACAGGTCGGAATGGGTTAAACACAGTTTTGTTGGTGTTTGGTTTGGGAACTAGTGGAATTTCTAATAAAGAATATTTCCTCCAGATCCATGACCGAGTCATTCGCAAAAATCTGCCAAACGAGCTCGTCCCGAGCAGACGGAGCGCACGACGTTAGCGCTCGTGCGTGCTCGTCTCCACAACCCACGGGCTCTGCCATCGCCTGTTGCGCCTCCACACGTCGAGCTCCCCCGCTTGCCCCCGTCGACCCCCGTTGTCAAGCACTCAAGCTCCTTCGCCCGACCGTCGCTGAACTCAGCTGCCTGCCCGACGTGGTTGTCTTCATAGCCAAGCTTCGTTGCCTACCCGTCGTGGCCATCTGCATCACCGAGCTCTGTTGTCGTTGCCTCGTCGACACCCATTGCCGTCGCCATCCCCGTCACCTAGCTCGTCCACTTGTCGCTGTCACCCCGTCGACCCCCCACGCGGAGAGGTCGTTGCTCGCCGCCCGCCCTCATTATCGAACACCACCGTTTCTCAGCTCACCGCCTAACCCCGCCGCTCCTCTGCTCGCCGTCGAACCGCACGAGAGGCCGCCGTGGCCCTCCGTTGTTTGGAGCCACCGCCGCACGAGGGTCGGGTGCTCGAAGAGATGGGGATTTCTTGAAGGATATGGGGAAAAAAGGAGAATGCAGAAAAAGTAGGAATCAACATGGACTGATGTTGTCCATCCCATCTACAAAACAATTAATTGAAATCATTCTATTCTTAAAAAAATAGGATGGATCCAACCCATCCTATCTCATTTGTGGACCAAACACACTGCAACCATGGAGATGCCTCAATCCAACGAGGATGAGAGCTACATCGATTGCATTGCATGCATCATGCTGCCTTAGGAGCACCTCTAAGGGTGCGTTTCGATGGGAGGTTTTGGGTGGATGGGAGATGGTGGCCCAATTATTGTGGCTGTTTGGTTGGGGGCGAGGTGGGATGGGGTGGCCCAGAGAAAGAATATTCCCCTTAGATATCGGATGAGGGGCTCCGGGCAATTTTGGTCGGATACGGCCGCTCAGGTGGGGGAGACGGGCGAGGGAGCTCGCGTCACCTCCCTTCCTTCTTCTTCGCGCGAGAGAGCGAGGCGACAACGAGGCCCGCCGGCATCGGTGACGATGACGAGGTCCGCGCGCGTCGATCCGGCGGTGACGAGGCCCACGCGCGTAGATCCCAACGGCGATGAGGCACAACAGCGTTGATCCGGTAGCGACGATGCCTGCAGCATGCGGATCCGGCAGCGAGGAGGTGTGCGGCGTGCGGATCCGGAGAGCTCGACGAGTGGAGAGGCTCGGTGGCGAGCTGGTGGCGGCGACGACCGGCGGCGGCGCGGGATCTCGCAGCGACAACCGGCGGCGACGACCGGGGGCGCGAGGCATCAGGCGGCGACAACCGGCGATAGTGAGGGAGGACACGACGATGGCGGCGAGGAAGGATGAGACGACGGCGGTGACCACCAACTGCCACATTTTTTCTTTTTTCTTTCCCATTTTGTCCATATATATATATATCTGAATAAGTTTTTTCTCAATTAGCTTTTTTAATGTCAAAAATTATTAAGAAGGAGGTATACTCATCCACAGCGATCACACTTACGTATTCCATCCTACTCCCTTCAACCAAACAAAAAAGTGGATCGCCAAATTCTATTACATCCATACAGCCAAACAATAATTTGGACCGCCCAATCCACCATACCAAACGTAAAACTGGACCGTTGTATCCTCAAAAAACTGGATCGCTATATCCCATCCCACCTTGACCGCCAACCAAACGCACCCTAAAATTGTTCTTTCTCTGTCCCTGAATATTTGATACTATTGACTTTTTGACATAAATTTAAACGTTTGTTTTATTCAAAAACTTTTGTGAAATATGTAAAGCTACATGTGCGTAAAAGCATATTATGATAGAAAAAATTACGTAAATTTTTTAAATAAGACGAATAAACAAACATATATAAAAAAATTAAGAGCGTCAAATATTTGGAAACTGGGAGTACTCCAGGGATCCGTACTCCAGTAGTAGTCGTCGTCCTCCTGGCAGGCACGGTTGGCCCAATGGAGTCAACCAGATCAAGTGAACGTCTTGCAAGTTGCAAGCAATTGAGAATCACACCATACTCGATCGATCTCTAATATTGTCAATCGACCCTGTCACGTTTGTAGGTTATAGTACTCGATCCAGTTTGTAGGGTTGGGATTTGGGGACGGAGAGAGAGAAGAGTAGTGTGTGTGAGAGAGAGTGTGTGCTTAAAGAGAGAAATGGTTAGGGTGGGCACTGTAACTTACAGGTGCAGCCGTACGCCCAAGATTGTTTTGCCTGTGAAAATCCACCTCTATGCGTTCTACGATCACGTTGCTATCACATTGGGCATAGTCCATTAGAATACTCTAGAACGTGGGAAGTATAGCCGTCCGATCGAAATCAAAATCGGGTGTGTTGCTACACAAGAGAGAGAGAGAGAGCAGCCACTGGTCAATAGGCGCGAAATCAAAATCTGAGAGAGTTCATTTTTTTTGTCACCTAGTATTGCTTTTGCAGGTGTACGTACTATTCCCCCCTCCCTTCCCTTCTCCTGCCTCCCCCACTACACAAACCCAAGAAATCCACCCAAGAAACTCCCCTCCCTCCCCAAACACAAACAACCACCCAAGAACAAGAACAACTAGCACTACTCGGAGATCCATGGCGACGTTTTTGGAGTTCATCCATTGGCTATCATGGGCCTTTAATCTTGCTAGTGCCACGAATAGTGTCTTGCCTCTGTAAGGGTTTTTTTTTTCCCTAATCTGATTGATCAATGGATGTTCTTGCTTTGTTTAATCTTTGTGTATTTCGTTCCTACCTGCTGCGTTGAGGCCCAGCTGGCTGCTTGTTCTTGCCGCCTTGGTTTAATTGTGCGTGCGTGTTTCCAGGCTGCTGTACGCCTATACGTTGCCTTTGATTCTACTAGTACTACTAGTAGGGTCTCGTTCTTTATTCGTCCTCCTCCATCTCTCTCGTATACTTTTGGGAGGATCTTAATTTCGACCGATTTGATTTGCTTTCTTTTAGTTTGGTCCCGGTTGGGTGGCTAGCTAGGGTTCAACCCAAGAAACGCTGTAAGTTGCTAGGTCCTCTTCACTCTTGTGGATGTATGTTTGATTCGATGGAGATCCATCGATCCATGTGCGCGTGCGAGCTGTTGCCTCGCCGGCGAACGTACGGCCGCTCGTCTTGCCACAGATAAATAAAGCGGTCTCGCCGTGGCGGCCGGAATGCACGCCAGCCGCGCGCGTCTTGCCACAGGCACCTAGCTCTCGCCGGTCGCGCGACATGTCGGAACGCCGGCCAGGCCAGCTGTTCATCCGCGGCGCGTACGTACATACGTATCTGCCTGAGCTGATCATGGCGTCGCGTCGCGTAGTACTCCATGCGCTTAATTCGTCGTGTGGCTTGAACTGAACGCCGGCCGCGTGCACGCGTCCGTCTTGCCACAGCTAGCTAGCGGGCGACATGGCAGGCTTCCTTGTTCATCTGATCTGCCCTCGATCGCCGCCAACTGCATTCATGCTCGAGTCACTTGTTCACCGGTGCGCGCGCCGCTGGCGAACGCCAGGTCGGCCGCGTGTTTGCCACAGTTAATTTTGCCTTGACATGGATGGCTTTGATTCATTGCTGACCCATCTGTGCGCGTACGTAGCCTCGATCTCATTAATAATTGTGCAGTGATTTGAGGGTATCGCTCGCGTAGCAGCAGCTTTACGACCTGTCTGTCTAGCTTCTTGGTGGATTAGTCCGCTTTCGCTTCAGTTCTTGGAGTTACACGTTCGATAGCTAGCTTGCTCTCATTCCACTTCGGCTGGATCTTGATGTTAATTCTTGCTTTTAATCCTTGTACTCCAAAACACTAGATCACAACAACACCGAACGTCTGTTACCCTTGCTTTGTGCATGATCTTTTCCCTCTCCTTTTCAGGATCGCATTTGGTGTTACAAGCAATTGGGAGAAAGTCTTCGATTGCTTTGGAGGCGAATCACTTGTGATCGACTTAGTCTCATCCTATTTCAAGAGTTGGATGTTCTAGTTCTTGTTGGGTTTGGACAAGGACACTCTTGTCATCATCTTTGATTCTATTTTGTGCCAGTTTGTGGAGGTGTGTTTGACAGGTGCCAGCTTGTTCTTTTTCTGGTCTTTCAAAAGCCACCATGGGCAAGATGAAACGGCTGCACGCTCGGTATCGTACTCTTCTAAAAATATCCTTACTCTTTAGTTACATGGCTAATCTGGTGCAGCTTTTGATTTTAGAATTTGCCTGTATATGCAGTCTTTGATTCTACTGGGCCTCTTCCTTATTGGCATTGGATATTCGTTTCTTGGCATGACCTCTAGGTGGTTGATTTCATCAAATGCGTTGCCTTATTACCTCAGTGCTTTACTGATCTGCCGTACTATCCAAATGTTATTCCCAGTTTATGTCCGTGTGATACGTGCTGCAGATAGTTGTGTACATCTTTATCTTGCTGTAGATTTTGCAAATATTCGATGATACATAACCCTATATGAAATTTTGGCAGAAATATACCAATATGGTAAATGACGAGCCGTTAGTTTTCTCCTTCAAGATGATGTCTACTGTCTTCTGTTTCTTTACTTCAACTTATGATGCATGGAACTTTGGGACACAAAAGTTTACTTATGCTGAGCGCAAAACGGCTTTACTGGTATGAATCATTAGATCTAGGTAGCAGTAATTTTCATGGCTTCCAACCCTAGATATTAAATCGTGCTGTATATTTTGCAGGTTGTATGCATCTTTTGTGCATGTACCAGTTTCTTCAGGGTGTGTTGCGCATGTACGGTACGAGCCGGAGAAGATCGCCCGGCGTTACGAAGCATTTTGTTCCAAGATCCGACGTTCCCTAAGGGCAACCAGAGACTCCATCAATGATCTCCTGCATCATTTGATGCAGCAATTCCGCGGGTGAGTACACATGCCTGCATGTGTAAAGTGAACTTTTTGTGGATGCGATAATTACAAATTCAGTACGAGGATTACTATTTCTTTCTTGTCAGGCTGCAAAATACTTAGGAGTTTACCTGAATTATGCAAAGTACTTAGGAGGTACATATTCAGTATAAGGATGTTTCGCCGTTAGGTTGGAACTGAAATTGTATCCTCCACATGTGAACTGAACTTGCGGTTGTGACAGCTACATTTTAATTATTGCTATGTCGGTTATGAGGATTACTTTTCTCCTTGTCAATCTGACGAGAATTCAGGAGCTTACATGAATGTTGTTTTGTTCCATGTTAGCATATTTTTAATATGGTGTGGTATATATCAAATGGGAGATGCTGCAATTGTTAGTATTTATACTCTGAGAGGCTGCGCAGCCTGACAAACATGAAGTCTCGTAGTCTGCTGTGTTGTGAATTCTGTTGCTTCTCTAGTAAAAGGAGTTTTATTTACCAGTTTCAAAGCAAATGCAGCATCCTGATTTCAACACGATGTAATTGTGATATGTTATCACTCGTAATAAGTTCAAGCATATGGACGTCGCACCACACACTAGTTGTTTACATCATGCACACACAAACTCGCTTGTTCTTTGAAAACAAAGAAACTGAAATGAAGTGGAAACCACCTAATCAATGAGCATAAATGCGTGATAAGCTGGTAAACATCACATAATTTCCCACCCCATCCTTCTTCTGGACTTGAGAGTAGAACTGTGCACCGACAGGCATAAACTCTTCCGGCACTCTTTATGTGCTGCGAATTTTGTTTGTCTTGCGACAAAGGAGAGTTGTATTTTAAATAACACCTGGTATTTTCAACATAAGCTTTCTTCCTGATTGTAGGATCGCATCACCGCTATAGAGAGGGGGTGAATCTATAGGTTAAGAATACCCCCAAAATTCCTGCGAAAAATCTCAACCTAGTCGACCATAGTCATTCACAAAGACTAGATCGAAATAGGGAGATAAAAGAAGAACAAGAGAAGAGATAGCTTGCGCTCGACACGAGATTTTTAGCCCAAGGCTACACGTAAGTCGAGATTGCAAGATCACATGAAGATTGCAAGATTAAACTAAGATTGCAAGAACAAAACATGATGCCAAGATTAAAAGAAAAACAAGTGCGGAAAATAAAAAGACAATTCAACAATTGGAATTTCAAAACAAACTTCCAATTTCATTCATCAAATTGAAGTTTACAAAAGCTCAGTACAAACCTACCACAAGTTCCCTAAAGAACCGAAGACCTAACACGATCTAGATCAAAAGCTCTCGCAAGATCCTCACATGAACAAGAGAGAATACATCTCTAAATCTCTCCAAATAAACCATCAACTAGTTGTTCCAAAAGTGCACACACTCCCTCAGGCTAAGACCCCTTTTTATAGCCCAGGGAGGCAGCCAAACCCTCATGGGAAAGTCCCAAATTGTCCCTAGGGCGAAACCCTAATTCTGGAGTAATTTTAGCCTTCAAATCAATTTTGGACGGTCCAGATCATGTCACGTCGTCAACCACACGCTTGATGCAGCCAATCCCGTGTGTTCGCAAAGAATCTAGAAGCTTCACGAGCTCTCCCGCGTGCGCGCTCGCCCGCGAGCCGCCGGATGCCGCCACACATCGCAAATCTAGCGAGCGATCCGCGCCCACGCCCTCCGAGCCAATCGGCGCGCGTGAAGCCGAGACCAATCCGCGTTCTCCTGGTCCGCGCGAATCTCCGCTCGCCACCTGTCCCATATGGCTCCCGCATCGAGTTCGCGTGCTCCCGTCCGCGCGAACTGGCACCTGCCGCGTGGCCGTACGGCCTCCGCCTTTTCCCGCTTGCTCTCGCGAGATGTAGCCATGTGTTGCGCTCTGTGCATCGGCCCATGCTTTGCATGGCCTTGGGCCTTGAGCCCATCTCCTGCCATGTGCAGCTCGGCAGGCCTCCTGCCAATCGAATGCAACACATGCATACACCTCCAAAGCCCAAGCACACGTTGACCAAGTCAACAGCTCAATACAGTACACATACACTGCAATGTGTACGTATTGTATCCATCCAACTTCTTCGTCTACTCCGGCGCTTGCACAACCACCATATGAAGCCCATTACGAAGATCTCCCGCCACGACGTCCGTCCACCGTGTACACTTGCGTCCCACCTTGTCACCCGACATTCTTGACCGTGCCAGAGCCCAACTCCCCCTAAGTTTGATTCCGGTCCGCCGTTGACCAAGGTTGACCCCAAGTAACCCTGCACACAAATAAACCGAACCATCGTCTTTCGGACACAGATGTCGCAACCTAACCCACGTTAGTCAAGGCACTTCTTGGACACTTACCAATTTTCCATCATAATAGACCAAAAGCAAACACTTTGTCTCACACTGATTTGAAGTGTTATCATTCCATGACGGGCGGTTTGGGTAGAGCACAGAGATCTTGGCCCAATCACCTCTGAACAGTAAACTGGTCTAGGCCTGCTCATGCATTAGCTTTGTCTGAAGGTCTTCCTCGTCCGAAACTTCCCGAATCTTTGTGGTCTGAGCCTATCTAAGAATCTCCAACAGTGTATCCTAAAACATACTTTTGTGATTTTTTCTCCTAAAACTCCGCATTATGCCTAATTATACCTTCTTCCTTCCTCCCTCCTCCGATGGAACGCCTTTGCTTCCCACCCACTATACTCCATCGATCAATCGGAGCGATTGCTCTTTTCCTGCATCGATCAACATTGCCAAATGGAAGGATTCCCCAAGAGGCTCTACTTCGACAGCGAGGAGTGCGCGCTCCCGGAGACGATACCCAAGGCGTCGAGCGCGCACCGGCGAGCCTCGGGCAGTAGTGCTTGTGATGGTTTTGGCAGTTGTTGACTCCCTGTGCTTATGATGAGTGAAGATTTCAGGGGATTATATATAGCCATTGTTTTAGAATTTTAGGGTGCTGCATTGCTGAACATTTTCATCGTTTCTGGAAATTCCGCTCGAATTTCACATGTTACAGGCTTACAGAAGTTTTGCACATGCATAGTAACACAAGCGTACAAGTGCACAGGGGTGATCCCGTAACGCAGTTCTAAACAAAGAATAGTACGTGCTGCATTTGCTTTGAAACAGTAAATAGAAACTCTGTTGTTACAAGAGAGGAAAGAAAATCGCAGAACAGCCTTGTAAATTATAATATACTATAAATTGTAAGGTCAACAGGAGTCAGGGTACTACTCTTAAGTCCAGAAGAAGTCAATAAGGATGGTGGGGGGAGGGATTGCTCTAGGTTTTTTTTTGTTGTGTGTGTGTGTGTGTGTGTGTGTCCATTTTGATCATGGAAAACCTGAATCAAAGAACAATGAATCTAAAGCTGAAAATACTGATGGTATTCATGAGTTCATGACAGAATAATCTGTTTCTCCTTTAAGCAACTCATCATTTTGAAAAGACATGGTATAGTCTGTCAGTTAGGATGCAAACATATGATGATTGACGAAAACATATTTTCACATGTACTACTAAAGAACAGACAGAAAACCTAGAAAGTTTCCAAATCCTGCAGGGTCATCTGGAATTCCATACTCCTGTTGCTCCTTCATGAGGATCACATCAAACATATCATAACTTGTATATTCAGTAAATAGTAATCTCAGGGGTACAATGACAGAATTTCCTAGTTCAGGTCATCTGCCTATATTAAATTATGCTAACACAGAACATTCATTCAGGTATTAGTTCTTTTCAGATTGAGAAGGACATTAATCCTTATACTATACCCAACAATATCAATATTCTAAATCTAACTATTGCATCCATAGAGTTTAGTTTACACTGAAGGATAAAATTTCTGTTTTAAATTATGACAACATCGAAATATCCGCATCAGTCTGAATAACATAACGATGCTAACAAAGAACAAGCATTCAAGTAACTCATTTCAGATTGACAAGAAACAAATTGTAATTTTTATAACTGATATGACAACATCTAAAATTTAGCTACCACATCCAAGGAAAGTTCAATTTACACATGGATGATTAAAATTTCAGTACTAACATTGTGGCAAAATATGAAAACGATTCACTTCAGCAACTAAGGATACTACATTCTCTTGTAAAAAAAAAAAAGGATACTGCATTCAAGATTTCAAATTTTTACTTAGCCTTTTCAGCAACTAAGGGTACCGAGCATATTTTCACTACAAATTCATATGCATAGCTAATGTCGGCAAAATGTCATATGCATCAAACTAAATTGGCAGTGGAATACCATGTAATTCATGTACTACTATGTTCAACTAAAACTGAGGTATAACGAGACTGTGCTTGTTTCTGCACATGTTTTCTATCAGTGCCATACCATATATCACTTTCAGCCCTATTAATGCTCAAGATCTGTAGAACCATACTGACAAGTTGAGTACTGACTGAACACTAGTTCGTCTTCTCGTCAAAGAGTTGTGAATGAAATGACTTGACTGTAGAATCATCAGTTCTCTGGACAATTGGGGGAGGCTGGAGTTGCTGCTGGCGTTCTTCCGGTACCGGTTTCGGACAATCTAGTATCAGCCTCAGCCCCCGGGGGTTGGCCCTCCTGAACAAAAACTGCAGCAGCTGAATCTCACTCCTGTCGTACTTGAAGTTCGTCATCTTTACAACATCAAGTTTTTCGAAGTGCTCCTGTTGCTCCTTCACTCCGATATTGCTCTGGTTGCTGCTATGCTTTGGGAGCTGAAACCACAAAAGGGACAATTCAGAATAATCAGAAAGAAGCAAAGACATAATTGAGAATCTTTTGAAAGACCTACATAATTCAGAATCATCGGAAAGAGATTAGTAATATGAATGACTCCACTTGAACAGACAAATAGGTAATAGCAGAGATCACCATAGCACTCGAACATACCAACAGACAAATTAGTAGACGCAATGCAAGCAGTTCAGGAATGCACAAAAAAGACAAAGAAGTGGTGACCTGCACAAAGAGCTTCTCCAGCTGAGGGTAGTAGCGGCAGTTGCCCAGGAATGCAAAAATGTCAGCGAGGTTAATCTGTTCCAGTTGGGACATGAGCAGCTGCAGCTCTCTCAAACTCCTGAAATTTCTCTGAATGCCTCTATTCGCTTCAGTCACAGCCTGAATTGCAGAAGTAGCAAGTAACCTTGTGAATCAAGTGGACACACACAATACGATCAAGATGAAATGGAATGAAATTAATCCGAACGAGAAAAAAGGACGAACCCGGAGGGAATTGTCGCATAGGGTGAGGACAGTGAGGTTTGAGAGATCTGGGAGATGTCTTAACGAATTGTCCAGCGCAATGCTAGTTGGCAACCTCTCAAAGCTGATGTAGAGGTCGGTGAGCGAGCCATTGGCCGGAAGGGTGAGGATATTCAGATACCTACCGCTGTAGTGCAAGGAGCGGAGGCGGTGGCGGTTGCCGGCGATCAGATTGCTGACCCGGTCGCCGTCCATGACGGTGAGCCTCACCAGGTGCGCTCCAGCGCCCGCGACATCGATGCCGATTATGGTTTTGCATTCTCGGAGGTCGAGGACGCGGAGGAGGGGGCACGCGGCGGCGGCGACTAGCCTCTCGAGGTCATGAACGATGTTGATTTGGACGTCCTGGAGGTGGATTTCCTTGAGATCGGGGAAGAAGAAATCGGTGTTGACTGCGCCGCGGCTAGTGCCCAATTTGACGCCGAACAGCGAGAGGTGCACGAGCTTTCGGCTCGTATCCTCCATGCGAAACGAGGAAAACCTTCCTCGTTGCTTGACGTGGATGATCTCAGGGGAGCACTTGCTGGTGTATTTGACGCAGGAATTGAAGTCCTCGGTCTTAATACTACTTTTCCCTTGGAGGAGGGAGAAGAAGCGGATGGGGCGGGGTTCCGGTTGCTGCTCCCGTTCCTTCAGCTTGAGCAGAGGATCGCCATTGGAGGGGATCGTGACCTCGACGGAGACGTCCTTGATGTAGCGGTTGCAGAGCTCCTTCCACGCACGGGAATGCAAACCCATGTGGATCACCGACTTGATCGGGAGGATGTCGAGGATGCGCCGCCGAGGCCTCTCCGGCAGCGCCAGGATGCGGTCGATCTCGTCCCCCTTCGCCGTCGGCGCGCCACCATCTTCCTTTACAAGCTGCTCCAAGCTCGCCACATACTCGTTGACGCCTGAAGGTTGCCCCGTCGCCGCGTCATCATCTTCATCTAGAAGCCGCTCCAAGGACGCCAACTGCTCGTTGCGTTCGATATTTTCGCCCGCAGCGACGCCGGAAGTTTGCCCCGTCGCCGGCTGCTGTGCTCCGACGCCGGATGTGTCCCCCGTCGCCGGCTGCTGCTCTTCGACGCCGGAAGTGTGCTCCGTCGCCGACTGCTGCGCTCCGACGCCGGCTGTGTCCCCCGTCGCCGGCTGCTGCTCTTCGTCATGCCGCTCCTCGGGGTCGTGATTTGGATCGACGACGCCGTCGCCGAATTGGTGCGCCGCCGCCGCCTCCTCCTCCTCCTCATCATCCTCCTCTCGTTGCCGCTTCACCATCCCGCCTCTCTCTCTCTCTCTCTCTCTCTCTCTCTCTCTCTCGGTCTCTCCCCTTTTCCTTCTCCTTCTCTGAGAAGCCACCCGCCCCGATTCGAAATTCAAATGAGGAGGAGGAAGAGTGGATGGGAATGGGAATGGGAATGGGATGAGAAGCACCGAGAAGGAAAGGCCAACTGTTTTTGTACTCGTCTCACAAGCCTAGTTGACAGCTTGGGCCTAACCGTCATTCTACATGGGCCCAGCCAACGAAGCCCACTAAATGTCTGGAGATTTCGTACGAGACAAGAAACTCAGCTTCTTCTCCTTCTCGCGCAGTACAGAGGAGATGGAGAGGCCTTCCTCGTCTGGTCCAAAACTTCCGGAATTTTCTTAGGCTCTTAAATGGGCCGGGACCAGCTAAAATGAAAGACTTTAGGGCTTTAGCGTGGACTATGGACTATGGCTTAGGAAGAATAAGTAGCCCAGTTTCTTGTGTACTCCAATATATAGCGGAAAATATGTTTTCTGCATATGTATGCATCTTAACTGATACAGTATACCATGTCTTTCAAAATATGATGATAACATCCATAGAGTTCAGTATACACTGGAGGATAAAATTTCAGTTTGAAACATGATAATATCGAAATGTCTGCATCAGTCTGAATAACAAAACTATGCTAACAAAGAACAAGCATTCAGGTAACTCCTCTTTTCAGATTGACAAGAAACAAATTGTAATTCGTATAACTGACATGAAAATATCTAAAATTTGGCTATCACATGCCAAGAAAGTTCAATTTACACATGGAGGATAAAATTTTCAGTACTAAAATTGGGGCAAAATTGTTTTAGAATTTCACATGTTACAGCAGTTATGCACATGCATAGTAACACAAGCGTACAAGTGCACAGAGGTGATCCCGTAACGCAGCTCTAAACAAAGAATAGTAGGTGCTGCATTTGCATTGAAAACAGTAAATAGAAACTCTGTTATTACAAGAGGAAACAAATTCGCAGCTCAGCCTTGTATAAATTGTAATTTACTATAATTTGTAAGGTCAACCAGGAGTCAGAATACTACTCTTAAGTCCACAAGAAGTCAATAAGGATGGTGGGCCGTGGGGGGAGGGATTACTAGTTTCAGGCTTTCAGCATTGCTCTAGTTTTTTTTTTTTTTTGGGTCCATATTGATCATGGCAAACCTAAATCGAATAACAATGATTCTGAAGGTTAAAATACAGATGGTATTCATGAATCATGAGTTCACGACAGTATAATCTGTTTCTCCTTTAAGCAACTCATCATTTTGAAAAGACATGGTATAGTGTGTCAGTTAGGATGCAAACAAATGATGATTGACGAAAACATATTTTCACATGTACTACTGAATGGAAAGAACAGACAAAAAACCTACAAAATTTCCAAATCCTGCAGGGTCATCTAGAATTTCCTAGTAGTTCTTTTCAGATTGAGAAGGATAGTAATCCTTATATATAGCCAATAATATCAATATTCCAAATCTATTATTGCATCCACAGAGTTCAGTATACACTGGAGGATAAAATTTCAGTTTGAAACTATGACAACATCGAAATATCTGCATCGGTCTGAATAACAAAACTATGCTAACAAAGAACAAGCATTCAGGTAACTCCTCTTTTCAGATTGACAAGAAACAAATTGTAATATGTATAACTGACATGAAAATATCTAAAATTTAGCTATCACATGCAAAGAAAGTTCAATTTACACGTGGAGGACAAATTTTCAGTACTAACATTGTGCCAAAATATGAAAAGGAACTATTTCAGCAGCTAAGGACACTGCATGCAAGCATATTTTCACTAGAAATTCATATGCATAGCTAATGTGGGTGTAATGCCAAATACATCACATTAAATTGGCAGTGGAATACCATGTAATTCAAGTACTATGTTTAACTAGAAGTCTAGAACTGAGGTATAACGAGACTGTACTTGTTTCTGTACATGTTTTTTTTAAGAGAGTTGTTTCTGCACATGTTATCTATTACTGGAATGCCCTATATCTCTTTCAGCCCTATTAATGCTCAAGATCTGTAGAACCATACTGACAAGTTGAGTACTGACTGAACACTACTCCTACTTCGTCTTCTCGTCAAGGAGTTGTGAATGAAATGACTTGACTGTAGAATCATCAGTTATCTTGACAAATTCGGGTAGGCGGAGTAGCTGCCGGCGTTCTTCCGGTACCGGATTGGGACAATCTAGTATCAGCCTCAGCCCTCGGGTGTTGGCCCTCCTGAACAAAAATTGCAGCAGCTGAATCTCATCCCAGTCGTACTTGAAGTTCGTCATCTTTACCACATAAGTTTTTCGAAGTGCTCCTGTTGCTTACCCTCAACATGCTCTGCGATATTGCTCTGCTTGCTATGTTTTGGGAGCTGAAACCACAAAAGGGATAATTCAGAATAATCAGAAAGAATCAAAGACATAATTGAGAATCTTTTGAAAGACCGATAATTCAGAATCATCGGAAAGAGACTAGTAATACGAGTGACTCCACTTGAACACACAAATAGGTAATAGCAGATATCACCATAGCACTCGAACATACCAACAGATAAATAGTCAAATAGTAGGCGCAATGAAAGCAGTTCAGGAATGCACAAAGAGACAACAAGTGGTGACCTGCACAAAGAGCTTCTCCAGCTGAGGGTAGTAGCGGCAAGTGTTCAGAAATGAAATAACGTCTCTGAGGTTGAGCGGTTCCAATTGGGACATGAGCAGCTGCAGCTCTCTCAAACTCCTGAAGTTTCTCTGAATGCCTCTATTCGCGTCAGTCACAGCCTGAATTGCAGAAAAATAGCAAGTAACCTTGTGAATCAAGTGGACACACACAATACAATCGAGATGAAATGGAATGAAATTAATCTGAACGAGAAAAAGGACGAACCCGGAGGGAAGTGTCGCATAGGGTGAGGACGGTGAGGTTCGAGAGATCTGGGAGTGTACTCAATGGATTGTTCCTCGGCAGGAGTGTACTCAATGGATTGTTCGTCGGCATGATAGTTGGCTGCTTCGAGAAGTTGATGTAGAGGTCGGCGAGCGAGTCATTGGTCGGAATTCAGATACCTACCGCTGTAGTGCAAGGAGCGGAGGCGGTGGTGGTTGCCGACGAACAGCCTGTCGACAAACTCGCAGTCCATGATGGTGAGCCTCACCAGATTTGGTCCAGCGTCTCTGACATCGATGCCGGTGATGGTTTCGCATTTGTGGAGGTCGAGGACGCGGAGGAGCGGGCACGCGGCGGCGGCGGCTAGACTCTTGAGGTCATCATCGTGTTTGATTACGGCGGCATGCATGTGGATTTCCTCGAGCTCGGGGAAGGACACATCGGCTATGCCCGCGCCGCGGAACATGCCGAATATGGCGCCGATTAGCGAGAGGCGCACGAGCTGTCGGCTCGCATCCTGCAAGCGAAACGTGCGCCGCGGCCGCTCTGCTTGTCCTGGATTTCGCTTGATGTGGATGATCTCGGGGGAGCACTCGCGGGTGTATTTGACGCAGGAATTGAAGTCCTCGGCCGCAGTTTCACCTTTCCCGGTGATGAGGGTGAAGCAACGGATGGGGCGGGGCTCCGGTTGCTGCTCCCGTTTCTCCTTCAGCTAGAGCAGTGGATCGCGGCCGCAAGGGAGCGTGATCTCGACGGAGACTTCCTTCCAGTAGCGGTTGTAGAATTTCGTCCACCAGCGGGAGAGCGAATCACCGACTTGATCGGGAGGAAATCGAGGATGCGCCGCCGAGACCTCGTCGGCAGCCTCGTCCGGATGCAGTCGCGGTCGTCCACCTTCGCCGCCGGCGGATGCTTCACCGGAAGCGCCAGGTCGCGATCCTCCACCTTCGCTGCCACTGCATCCTTCTCCGGCAGCGGCAGGTCGCGGTCGTCCTCGTCCACCTTCGCCGTCGGCGCGTCACCATCTTCATTTACAAGCTGCTCCCAGCTCGCCAAATACTCCTCGCGGTCGATTTCTTCGCCGGCGGCAACGACGCCGGAAGTGCGCCTCGTCGCCGCGTCGCCATCTTCATTTGGATATCGCCGCTGCAAGGCCGCCAACTCCGTGTCGAGGTAGTCGAAAGCTTCGCCGGCAGCGACGTAGGAAGTGTCCCCCGTCGCCGGCTGCTGCTCTTCGTCGTGCCGCTCCACGGGGTCGTGATTTGGATCGACGACGCCGTCGCCGAATTGGTGCGCCACCGCCGTCTCCTTCTCCTCCTCTTCCTCTCGCTGCCGCTTCACCATCCCGCCTCTCTCTCTATCTCTCCCCTTTTCCTTTTCCTTCTCCGAGAAGCACCCGCCCGGATTCGAAATTCAAATGATGAGGAACCGAGGAAGACTGGATGAGAAGCATCTAGAAGGAAAGGACAGCTGTTTTTGTACTCGTCTCACAAGCCTAGTTGACAGCTTGGGCCTAACCGTCATTCTACATGGGCCAAAAAACGAAGCCCACTAAGCATCCGGAGATTTCGTACGAGACAAGAAAATCAGCTTCTTCTCGTGGTCTCGCCCAGTCCAGAGGAGATGGCGAGGCCTTCCTCGTCTGGTCCAAAACTTCCCGAATTTTCTTAGGATCATACACGGCCAAGCCCAGCAGCTAAGATGATAATTAGGCCTATGCTTTGTGGGCTATGGCTCAGGAAGAAGAAGTGGCCCAGTTTATTGTAGGTACGTGTTTTTTCTCCTCTCTTGTAACATTGAAGTTCATATTTACTTTTTCAAAGAAGATGCTGCGCCTATTACTTTTCTTAGTTTAGCATAATCTTTCTTTCTGATTTCAAGTGCCCATGATGGTCTTAATCCAATCCCAGATAAAAACAAATATCAACTGGACAAGAAAGGACCGGGCCACACCCGTCATTGAGCTGGCTGTGTCAGGAGAAGAGGCCCAGTTCACATTTAGTCCAAAAACTCAATCAATACTAATCCTTATGGGCTGGGCTCATCTAACATGACAATTCAGCCCATGCCAATCTCGAGCCCGTTGAAACCCATCTCCGCGACCCATATAAGCCACCCACTCCGCATCCGGTTCTCCGCTACCTCCCAATAAACAAAGCGAAAGCTTTGCCTTTTTCCCCCCTCCCGCCTCACCTCGTCTCGTCTCGCTCGACGTCTCCAAAGTCCAAAAGGAGGAGGAGCTCGAGCTCGCCGCCCATTTCTGTATCCACCAATCGCGATCGATCTAGCCGTGTGCCTCGTGGTTTTCGATAGATCCCATGCGGTTGCGGCCGTGGCCGCGGGCGCCGCTGCATTCATCGCGGGGATGGGGCTCGTCGGTGGCCTCCTCGGCTTCGCCGTCGGCCTCCCCATCGGCGTCGCCGTCGCTCTCATCGTCTACCTCCGCTTCGTCGCGCCTTGCCGCCGTCTCCAGGTTAGCCGATCGATCAATCGATCGAGATCGCCTTCGATCTTCTCCTCCTCGTTCCATGCTTGTATTAGATCTGAACTTCTAACTGATTAACCAAATCATTCGTTCTAATCGTGCTACGGTTCAGTTAATTAGTTGAACGCATTTAATTACCACTTCACTTGGTGATTCGTGTCATGAACAGTAAAGGATAGGTGTCGAAATTTCGATCGAGCGTGTGAGCACCGACTAGTATCGAATCGAAGTAATCGCAACAAAATGGTTGGAGAAAAATTGATTGCTGTGATTGGGACGTGGTTGGTTTCTACTTCTACGAAATTAGACTAGTGGATTTTTTTTCAGCATGCGGCGTGGGGAAAACGGGACGTTGTACGTGTTCCAAAGTCCTTTTCTTCACTGCTGGGATGGTCGCATTTTTTTTAGTCACGAATAAGCAGTACGTCTCTTTACCAGTTTGGCTCACTTTTCAGTTCCAGCTTTGAATAGCTTGCTTTGCTTGCGTATCCGATTCCGGCTTGCCAATTGCCATGCTCTCTACCCTAACATATGCTTCGTCCTTAGTAAGATTGTTTCAATGGACTAATCAATCAATTAATTAATTGCGATGTGCCAGCTAGGCTGGGGATTTTATTAGATTGCGATATTGATGTCTAGTATTGGAGGTTTCGGGAGGCTGAAATCTGAATTTCTGGTGGAGGAGCGGCGACGGAGTTTGCTTAGGATCATTTTTGGACAAGTGGATTCTTCTGGATACTGAGCGAATATGCCAAATATATGAAAACACTACAAAACATGTGTTCTAATGCTTTTATTTAATGTGCTTTTGTCAATGTGAAACGGGTTGGTGCATATGAATGCAGAATATTTCCCAGTGCATAACATGTTATTTAATTAGCCTAGTAGTACGTATGATATTGGTCTAATATGGTTAGAATCATTTTCAGCTACTTACATGGTGGGTTTTTAGCCCATTGGAATGAGAAGGACATGGTTAGATGTGACAGAGCAAAAATCCAACTTGGTTATTTGCTAAATGTATATAGCGTACTTTGATGAACCCTTTTAGGTTGAGACTAGTGAAATTTGGATTACTTACTTCATAAGAAATGGAAGAATCAAATCCACTATATTAAGTAAAAGAAAAGTCATAGCAACCAGTATTTGGTGACATTATTTATCTGACCGAGAGTCATGTTGGATAGTCTCTATTTTACTTTGCGGCCAACGGTCAATACTCAGTACAACTGTATAAGCAGTAGTTTCAACCTGCCTCTCCAGGTCAAGAAAACTATGGTCCAAAATAGATCCAGACGGTTACATCCTTAGCTTCACTGCTTTACTATGGGCCTGTTCAGTTTATTGCCAAAATCAACCTTACCATTTGTTGAAAAAGCCAAAATTTGGCAATACCAAATTTTTGGCAAGTTAAAAATACGGAGGCAAAGTTTGGTTTGACACCTTACCAAAGATTCACGTAATTTTGTGAGAAGTTTCTAGAATTATGCCAAATTCTGTGGGTATTAGCAACATTTGGTAGCGAATCAATTGGATCCAACTTTTATAAGTTTGCCAAATAATGAAATGGTTTAAAGTGGCAACAATCTGCACAGCCCCTGTATATCAAGCAAGGTCCAACATAAGTAAAGCAAGGTTCAAAATAAATTAATATTCAAAATCTTACACAACACCAAATAGTATATAGTATTTGATATTTTTTGTCTCAACATTTATGCTTGACTTTTGCAGGATCCTGTTATTAGACCACTACGCGACTTGGATTCTGAGACATTACAGACAACTATGCCAGATATTCCGTTATGGGTGAAGAGTCCAGATTATGATCGGGTGGGCATTTATACATCATACACTAGCAGTACTAGTATTTAGGCCCTGTTTAGTTCCTAAAAAGTTTTTCCCGAAAACATCACATTAAATCTTTCGACACATATATTTCATTGCTAAAGCACAACATTTAATTTATGAAATTGACAAAAAAAATTTCAGGTCGACTGGATTAACAAGTTTATTTGTGATATGTGGCCCTTCCTTGATAAGGTATTTTCAACTTTATATAACCTATTTGATACAAAAGTGTAATATTCACTGCTTCATCATCTGCGTGCTAAGAGTTTATTTTGAATCAATGGTTCATTGATCAGGCAATCTGCAACACAATAAGAAGTGCAATAAGACCAACATTTGATCAATATGTTGGGCAATATGGAACAGAATCAATTGAATTTGGGCGCTTAACACTTGGGGCTCTTCCACCTACATTCCAAGGTTTGTTGATTTCTCTAAGAGTACTTACTTTTCTGTAAAGATGCAATTTGTTCACTGATGCAAAAGACCATGTTTCCTCAAATAATGAATATCATTATACAGTGCTTCTGCATCCTTATATAATTAATTCAAGTCTATGTTGTAAATAATTTAAACTGATACTGCAGTTAAAATTTGCATCTGCTGATCTGCACTAAATTCTCAGTCAATTCTTGTTGAGATTGATTGGTCCTGATACTATTTGATATTTTAACAAGCAGGAATTAAAGTTTATGAAATGCAAGAAAAAGAACTGGTAATTGAACCCGTGATTAGGTGGGCTAGCATAGCAAATGTAACTGTGAAAGCGAAGGTGCATTCTATCCTAGTGTCGGCTCAGGTTAGCTTTCTGTTATCTCATTATAAAGGATGTGTTTATGGTGATTTTAAAGTCTTAGGATCTCAATCCAGCCCTGTGACATGACCATATTTCGGTTTCAGCTTGTAGATTTGCATATAATGCTGACACCACGTGTGACTCTGAAGCCTCTTGTCCCAAGCTTTCCCTGCTTTGCAAACTTGTGTGTTTCATTGATGGAGAAGGTATTAATCTGTTTGTTCAATGAAAAAACAGTTTAAAAAACTCACTAAATAAAACTAAATCGCCTCTATTATATTGTAAAGCCACGTGTCGACTTCGGATTCAAATTGTTGGGTGGAGATCTCATGGCAATACCTGGCTTGCATCGGTTTGTCCAGGTAATTTGTTTTCTGCTTAACATTTTTCTTCCTTATTTTACTCTCTTGGGTACCATATACAATGTTACTAGCTTGCGGACTTCTTACTTATTGGCTTCCTGGTTTTTGCTTTCTGACAGGAACAAATATCAAAGGAAATCGCGAAATTGTATCACTGGCCTAAGCTTATACAAATTCCTATTTTAGATGAAGCAAGGTGAATTTTTTTACAAATGGCATCCATATTAACTGTAACTTAATTGTCTATTTTATGGATCACAATTGGAGGCTGTTTGATGAGTTAATTAGTCCCAAATTGGCATACTAAGATGCAAATGATTATCCTGCTTTCATCCTGATAATCTTCTATTTAGTATATATATTAGGAGAATTTTTATGTTCCAACAACTGGTACCTCAAGGTACCGGTACTTCGAGGTACCAAAACACAATTCAATCGTTCATTTTGGTACCTCAAGTACCAATATGATGAATGAATGGCTAGATTTTATTTTGGTACCTCGAGTTACTATTTGTTCGACCGTAAAAGAACTCATATATTGACATATTATTATTCCACATGAACTTTTCGATACAATATTGCCTGGATAATTTGAAAATAAGATTCTTTCAGGAAAAATAGTAGCATCAAACTATTAAGATTTAAACATTGCGATTCTTGGGTATGTTTAAAAAGAAGAGCAATTTTACAGTCCTTAAGGTACCAAAATCTTAGTGTAATATTTACCAAATTTACACTAGAATAGTGGTACATCCTAGTACCTTCTTAAGTACCATAAAATTGCTCTAAAAGGAAAGTGCATTTTTACTTGATTAAGGAAATATATGTTGGAAGGAAGATATACTACCATTCATTTACGGCAAAATTAATTGCATACTCCAGTTTAATTTGGCCTTACTCACAATTACTGTTATGAAACATTTGCAGTGGTGCTGCAAAGAAACCAGTTGGAATATTACATGTAAATGTAATTCGAGCCATGAATCTTCTCAAGATGGACTTGCTAGGAAAATCTGATCCCTATGTCAAGCTCCGCCTCAGTGGTGAGAAATTGCCCTCAAAGAAGACGTCTATTAAGATGAACAACCTGAATCCTGAGTGGAATGAAAACTTCAGATTTGTAGTGAAGGATCCTGAAACGCAAATCCTTGAGCTCCGGATGTTCGATTGGGAAAAGGTTTAGCTTGATGTATACAACTTTTCTTCTGATTAATTCTCTTGTCATTTCTATGCTTCTCCTGCTTTGCATAGGTAGGAAATAACAATCAACTTTTTCTGTTTCTGGCTGTACAGGTTAAAATGCATGATAAACTGGGTATGCAAGTGATTCCCCTCCGCTTGCTTAATCCTTATGAGAGCAAACTATTCACACTAGACCTCCTGAAAAGCATGGACCCAAATGATCCTCATAACAAGAAGAACAGGGGAAAGCTTGTCGTCGAGCTGACATTTGATCCTTTCAGAGATGACAATAACAGTAACATTCTGATGTCAGATGGTGAAGGAAATGTCAGTGTAAAAAGGGACGTCCCACCCAGTGGTGGGTTGCTAGTTGTTTCAGTAGAAAATGCAGAAGACGTTGAAGGAAAGCGTCACACTAATCCATATGCTCTGGTTCTTTTTAGGGGGGAAAAGAAGGAAACCAAGGTATATATTCGTCCATGAAATATTCTTTTTTTTTTTATAATTTGCTTTATCGAGCACTAGTTTTTATGTCGTCAACTAGGAATATATGTCTAACTTAGTACTGCCTAAGTACCTTTTTTCTGAACCTAGAATCAATGTTTAACTTGATAATCTCATTTTAGGCAATCAAGAAAACAAGAGATCCAAGATGGAACGAAGAATTTCAGTTCATGGTTGATGAGGCTCCAGTAGATGAAAAGATCCACATCGAAGTGAGAAGCAGACGCCGTGGGCTTCTTCCCATCCGCAATAAGGTCAGTCACGGTTGTTACCTGAAGATTGCAAAGACATCTCTTCTGCTCATTATAATCACATCAAACTCATAGTGCCCTCTAAAACCATCCCGCTTCTGTCAAAATTTCAGGAATCGTTGGGACATGTTGATATAAACCTAGTGGACGTCGTGAACAATGGTCGGATCAACCAAAAATACCATCTGATCAACTCGAGAAACGGAAAGATACACGTCGAGATAAGATGGAGCACTGTATGATTCCCTTTTTCTGAAGAGATCTGTATTATCCATTCTGTTGCTGTACTGTACATATATCCGTGTGGGCCCTGTATGTTGCAACTTTAGTCCCCTTACTACCAATCTTGTCCTCTTTTCTTTTTGTGATCCATTTTGGCGCGCTTTTAGCGTGCTGTAACGTCAATGATAGTGGCGTGATCACTTGTTTGTAAAGTCACTCGGCAATGCACTGTTCTCTCTTTCAGTGCTAATTCTATCATTCTTTTTGGCTACCTGTATGGCACATAACAATATTGTGTTCGGTCACAAGAAAAAGTGGCTTATACATTGAATACAATGAAAAAGTTGCAAAGTTTAGTATGAAACCCCTGCAAAATTGGGGTGAAAATTAGTAGCTTTTCAAACAAATGGACTGAACTAAAGCAGTTGCAATCAAGTACAGGCCTGGTTCAGTTGTGCTGTGGGTTGGAGATGCTCAAGTAGGTGAGCCTGGACTGGCAGTGCCACTGCCAGGCTCAAACTCAATCTGGATGGGCCGGTGGTCGGTGTGCAAGCTGGAGACAACCAAGTAACCAACCAACCAACCAAACAGCCAATCCCAAAGCTACAAGATTGGAGATTCCAATAGGTTGAGAGGCCGAGACACAGACATTTTCCGGCCCCAGGTGTTCCCAATCACACCCCATGTCGGATTGATTTTTCCTCTCGTCTCCTACTATCCTCTCATAGTCTCATTCATCGATCACCTGCCTGACTCTGACAGCAACGCCTTCCTGCCAATGCAGAAGTCCATTGATCGGGCAATGCAGAAGTTCATTGATCGGCATAATCGATCGTGTGCCTGCATGCACAACTGCAGTTTTAGTTGCATTGTCAGCCTTTGCCTGCAAACGGACGCTGTAAAACTATAAAGAAGATACACAGGATTAATTCGCCATTGCAGTTTTGCAATTTGCATCAGCAATGGAGTAATATGGCGGTACGCATGCGATGCGATCGAGCGTGAGTTTTTCCTGACGAATCTGTCGACGACATCGATGGATCGATCGGTGGCCCGTTTGATAAAAAGCGAGTTGTTTGTTTGTCTGAATAATAATATCTGATCGATCGAACTCAATATGGCGATGGGCAGTTGGGCTAGCTTCTCGGAAGAAGGCAAGAGTCTGAATTTTATTTACGTTGTTTCACCATTAATCAATCAATCAAATTAATTAATTAATTACGCACTTCATTCTCAGATATAAACGTTTCTAGGATTCAATTTATTCGCGATATAAGCATTTTTTGACACTAATTTTTATACACAAAATACTAGCATTCTTAGCCAATCAATTGTTTAGGACAGGAATCCAAGCAACATAAAATTCAAAAATTTACTGATAAGAAGACTGAAGGAGATTCTTTCCCCTATTATTAACCTTTGCTAAACAATTTAGAAAAAATACATATATGTTTTTAAGGAAGAAATACATATGTATAGGATTGGAGGGAGAGGCCTAGCACTAGCAATTAAACCAGCCAAGGTAGAATATTACCCGAACTTTTTAACTGAAAGTTGCAAGTAGTAGCCATGCCAGTATGCCACCGGTCCCATGACAATTCTTTATGCTTGTGTTGGACTTATAACTCGATTCAGTTTCGAGAAGTCCAAAGAAAGAGAAATTATTATTATTCACCCGATCGAGCTGCTTGCTTGCTTGCCGTGGGGCTAAGCTGATCCCAAAGTGAAAAATGTAATCCTTGCCACATGGAGTCAACGACATGAGAAAGAGAGTGCTCGGATTCCCATGATCCCAACTCCAAAGTACACGCAAAATTAACCAAATTAAGAACTCCAAATGCATGAAGCAACAAGCAAGCAGGCATGGGATCACCAACCAAACCTGTTTCCCAGGATGGGCAAGGCATCTAATCCGGCACGCACGCATGGTCTATACAGCTAGTAGCTCTGTTTTAAGGGTACACTAAAATGGGCAGGTCATTGCATTGTTGGCACTGGCAGCTTATATATATAGAACTAGTCCACGCTTCTACTATAACGTGCTCCCTCCGGTTTGACCATTCATCATTTTAATTTTTAAAAGTTACATAGTTATCGTTTATTTTGTTGTAACTTGGTATATCATTTATTATAGATATTTTAAACATAACTTATATTTTTCATATATGCACAATTTCTTCACGAGACGAATGATCATATCAAACATAGCTCTAAAAGTCATCAGTGTCATCAATTAAAAACCAGAGGTATGTTTAAACCTTGTAAATTCCACTGTTGTGAGCTCATGACAATGCTTTTGAGTCAAATATATATGTGCTTATGCTTAATGCATGACCCAAGAATATACTTATTATATATATTTTTAAAACTATTCCTTGAAACTTTTAGTATTAAATTGAATCTAAATTGTGCCCTACCAAAATGTTTTAATCCATTTTGAATTTAATCCAAAATATGCCCTACTATTTTTTATGTTTAAATAGTAAATGTGATGGTTTGGTTTGAAGCTAAACGGATGGAATGCCCATGCTTTATTTGTCACAATTCTGAACCTTTCTTCGCCATAGTATAATATTTGGCTTCATATTCATAACAAATCAAACATGAACAATATAACCTATCACTAAATTTGCGGTGCCAAAATTATCTAGACTTTGGCACTTAAAAATTTATGGTTGTGAACCAAAGGCCCTTAAATCCAAATCGATACAAATTTAAAACAAAATGAAGGTAAATATTCTCTATGCGAAAGGACGAGTACCACATTTATGGAGATGCATTTTTCATTTTTTTTAGACCCTATGATAGTATATACAGAGTATTATTTTATCCGAATCAAAGAACAAACATTCAGCAAAATTTATGACAATGCTTTTTAGGATAAACATGGATGGTTAGTTTCATAGTTTAATTGCTTGGGAGATCTATGCAAGTATGTATGGTTCATTTCATTTGGGGATTCATTATACTCTCTTTGTCTTAAAATATAGTAATTTAAAATAGGATGAGACACATCCTAAGATCATGTACATGGACATATCTCCACATATATGATAGCAGGATGTTTCCCATCATATCTTAAGTTGCTATAATGTACAATTAGTTACTAGGGGCCAGCTAGTTGACGCATTCGTATATACATCGTGCATGAGCTCTCTCCATTTGGACGACAAGTAATAATTAACTAGGGCCCTACATTTGTTAGCACCGCATATGTACGTAAGATACACGGGCTCCATCAAGGGATTTCACCGTCTGAAAAATGATAAAGGCTATATGTGTTTACTAAGCCAGAGATTTTGAAAAGAAGCCGGCAATGAAAACTATAGTTTTTAGAGAAAATATATACTATGATATGTTACATCCATTCTAAAATCTATTATATTATAGGACAGGGGTATCATTTAGGAAGCTAAACATTATTACAGTAGCTACATTTTGCTACTCCCTACGTCCTAATGTCCTATAAGTATTTTAAAAGGGATATGGCATGCTTTAGGATAATGAATCTAGAGAAAGAAATAAATTGTCATAGGATTTGTCGCCTCCTCTTTTAAATATTTATGTTTTTGGACAGATTAAAGCATTACTAGTTCAGGCGTATAGATGCATGGTCAAAAGTAAGAACTGCATGGAACTGTAAGTAACTTTTGCAGGGAAGTACTAAAATCATAAAATGTGCAGTACCACGTATGTGAGAAACAGAATACATCCATGGGACTAAACAGGGCTTGTCTGGTGACTGGTTTATAGGAGTATATACGTATCGTACGTGGTCCTTCCTGCCTTTGAGTTAACAATTTTAAAGTTGATCACGATCGCGCTATTAATCTGTCCATATGCATGTCAGTTTCGATCGGACCCACGTACTTACTCCATTGTACGTCGTATGTATATTCGATCCAGATCGTACACTTGCTGATAAGTTCGTATCCCTCAATCCCTGTATACATTTGTATACATAGTACTATGCTATATATGTCTATGCTATATATGTTCATGTGTAAAACAACTGAAATACTCACTTTGATCAATAATATTTAACACTGGAAATTACCGAGTATAGCATGCATATGCATCTCTACATGTACTCTCTCCCAGCTATCTCCCTGAGTATATTTTTCTCATTGTGGGACGTCTTTTTTAGACAGATAGCTGAATGGTTTTAGCAAAACTATTTGAAGTCACAAACTAATGAATTAATAAATTTTCAATGCAAGTTTTTTAAAAAATTATAAATAAATTTCTTTTGCGACATTCAACCGTTTAAAAGCCCATAAAACATATCATTCAATGGAATGGTTTCATTTTTATTTTATTCTACAAATATTTTTAACCAATGTTAATTAAACTATTACTTGATAAATAATATTTCAACAAATGCATGTATTGATCGAAATGGGGTAACTATACATTACAAATATGAGAATCTTGTTGGATCGTGTCTGTTGAATTGCATGTGGACAGAGGTGGGGATAGAGGGGATACGCGGTGTGTTCATCATATCTATCGCACACTGCTTAAACACCATTTAGTGGAAGGACACAAGGGGCCACTCCTGTTTTCCAAATTAAATCGATGCATGCAAGCATGAGACCAGATGTCCAATAGTGAGGGATGATTTTACGCCACTAAGGGTGTCTATAATAGTGGAGCCTATTATGATCTCTTAAATGATAAAATAAAACTATCATTTAGCTAGGAGTATCTGTTGGTAGAGATAACAAATTGTTATTATCTTTTTTTTTCCTCCCTTGTACAGCAAGCATTTCTTCTATTAATGATAATAGTCGATGTTAGACAGTTCTCATGCAAAACAATGTCTCTAACCTATTCTTTCTTCCACGTCATCAGAATTTCCTACATACAAATAGAGAGTCCGTTAAGTAATACGTTTTTACATGTCCTAAATAGTGGCAATGAAATTGGATTGTTCGGTTTTAAAGAGTATAACTGCAGACAGCTTAATTTGGAGAGAGAGTATCTATATAGGTTTAGCTAAATGTTTTTCCCCCTCCCCGTTCTAGTTCTAGTACGCATGCAGTACGCCCAATTCACTTTCACCTCGGAATTGTACTCAGGCTGGGTGTACCCTTCATTTTACAGACTACAATTCGCCCCTGCCCTTACATTTACCGCACCTGTACGCTACATATACATACATATGTACCTTAATTTTTTGAAACAAAATCATATAGCACGTACGTAGGAGCAGCTACGAGCTACAGCGAATATTTCCTTGCAGATTATATTATTGAAACGTGTATAGTACGTACGTGACCATGCAGTGAAAAGTGTGAGACCCAGCTGCAGGTGCATTTCCAAGGATAGAAACGTACTATATGCTCCTATATAATCTGTAAAATTGTACTAGTAAAAGCTAGTATACAGCTAGCAGGAAGCTAGTAAGTACATTTTTACGGACTTAATCTAACTACCACGCAGTTAATTTGTCAGAGCTGGCTTCGTACGTACAATACTAGCTACGACGACATTTCTACACCGTACGTACGTGTTCGGGTCATGGATTGATTAGCTGCTCCGGTCCTAGAAGTTTAATTAACCAGTGACCAATCAAAGGAATCCTCTCTGCTGTCAGTACGTACACTCACAATTGGGACCAAGCTAGCTACTATACGGTGCTATACGGTGCGTTTGGTTGCCGGCCATACTTTACCACAACTAAGTTTAGATAAGTTGTGTGGCAGCCATAAAAATTGTGGCAATCAAATTGCTAGCCACAAAGTGTGGCAAAGTTGGTAAAAAATTAAGTCTATAACATATGGGACATGACATTATTAAAGTGTGGCAAGCCATAACTGTGGCAGGAAAACAAACACCAGCTTAACAGCCTGTAGCAGCCATAAGTATGGCGTGGCAAAGTATGACAGCAAAATAAACACACCCGTGGTCTACATAATATATTATTTAATTTCTCTGGAGCTTATTACTCTCGACACGTGAGTGCGGTTTTATTTTGGAGCTGCGGGCCGGGTAAGATTATTATTTTTTTTCGGCAATGCAATGTCCACAGACTAATATATATGTTGCATAAAAAAATCGATCTATTATATGTAACTGGTATATATGTAGTGCACTGCAGATTAATACTCTCGCTTCGGTCATTTACAATAGGCCAGAATGGCTCGTTGCAGGCGGTTGGAAGGGGCCATCACGAGCGGGCAGCCGCCGCGCCCGCGAGGATTCGCCTGCCTTGACCGGCGGGATTGCAGCGGCTCGCTCGCAATAAGCAAATAAAAAAATTCAAAAATCGTGGTCGCCGGCCAGTGGCCACCCCGCCGTCGTCGCCGCCGTGGGGCCGCCCTCCGTC